>WEIT01025390.1:320245-347825 GCA_013389985.1 Dryoscopus gambensis
TCCGACCCTCTCCTCTCCTCTCCGACCCTCTCCTCTCCGACCCTCTCCGACCCTCTCCGACCCTCTCCTCTCTCCCCTCCCTATACTTACTTTAATTCTCTTCTGCTTATCTCTATTAGAATTTGATTAATGCCAAGTAATTTTCCTACCTGCCTTTCAAATTTTTTGGAGGTCCTAAAGCCCTCTTTCTCCTGCCTTCTGCTACGACAGGGACCTCAGCAAAGGCAAGTTCAGTTGCCATCCCCTACATTAGAAGCCCCTGATGCAGCCTCTCAATTGACCAAATTTTATTCTTAGTATATTTCAGCTTACTACACCTTACGATTTTAATGTGAACAATTTATCAATAAAGCTCTGGAACCCAAGTTAAATGCTGTTAGGGTACTGTCCAGGGTTGCCTTGTATTCTGTTACCATCCTAATGAGCTGTTGAATCCAGGTGTGGCAGTGTTCCCTGCCTCCTCGCTCTGGATTGTTTTCTGTTAATGGGCCAGCTGCTGACACCAGGTGGGGCAGAGTTCTTTATCTCTCGCATGACCCATCCTCCCTCCAGGGGGATATCTTCTGTTAATGGGCCATCACTGCATGACTGATACAATTACATCATCCCATTGTGAGATGCTCCACCCAGAGGGAGGAACCAAGCATTCCATCTTAGATATAGACTGAGGTTTGGAACATCACAGGAGGGCCTTTCCCACTGGATTTCCCAGAGAACAAGAGCAACACAACTACCATTGGACTTTCTGAGGAAGACCAGACCTTTTCTACAAGATCACCACTTCAACAGAAGCGCTTCAAAGAGAACTGCAGCTATCACCTGACCAGACTGCTACCACCACCCTGCCCGGCAGGGTGTCAGGTTACCCTGACTCTGTCAGGTTAAACCAGTGTTTCTGTATTATTGTTTTGGTTTATATATATATATATGTATGTATATATACTAGTAAAAGAACTGTTATTCCTATTCCCCATATCTTTGCCTGAAAGCCCTTAATTTCAAAATTATAATAATTCAGAGGGAAGGGTGTTGCATCTTACATTCCAAGGGAGGCTTCTGCCTTCCTTACAAGACATCTGTCTCTTTCAAACCAAGACAGGTACCTCTAATACTTGTGTTACTGGGGTGGTGTGTGTGTGCAAGGACATTCTGAGCAGGGTTTCTAAATTCTCTTCAGCACATCAGTAGCAGTGAGGTGTCACATCTGTGCATCAGAGCAATCAGCTGACAACATTACAGGTTCTAGTGAACAAGGCCACTACTCAGGTAGACAGATACAGTCCAGAGTTTTGTTCTTTTAAAATTAAAACCTTGTTGTGAGAGCTGTTAAAAGTATATACATTAAAAATTACACATGCAGGAGTGTCTGAAACTTGCACAGCTAGCATCAAAATTCAGGGACTGAAGTCAGCAACTGTTCAGCAACTTGACACTGAGCCATCTGAACTAATATTAAGGCCATAGGAATAGTACAAATCCTTTCATGTAAGGAAATTAGATATAACAACAAACACCACATGACAATGCCAAGAAAACATATGCAAGGAAGAAATCCAGGCTTGATCATATATATTCACATTAGTCAAATCAAAATCACTGTGCAAAGCTTCAGATGACTTCAGCCAAAGCACTAAGTTTAAAGATTAACACTGTTAAATCTTGACATACGATGCTTATCAAATCTGTTGGCATGTAGAGGTTGAGAAGAGGTGGCAGTTTGTAGCATCAAATATGTGTTGCCCGGTATCACCAAAATTATGTCAAGTGCAAAGGTTTATCACCTGGAGTCCAGAGCACAAAAATCCTCAGCCTTAACCCAGCCGTGTTATAGGTTGCCTCTCTTTTTGTGATATGGCACCTTTGCAAATCCCATGATAACATGTTGAAATGTGCAAACAAGACATCAGGGAAGCCAGGAAACCACTTTTACAAGATCATTGGTGATATAATTTCACCAATGCCAGTTTTTGCCTGCTTGTTCTCCTTTATATCCATTCCCGTTAATAGACTGAGAGGGAATGGATGCACAAATAAAGTTTGTAAAGTAAAATTGAAAAGTACTCAGTTCAAACTTTTGAAAGGAGAAGCAACTCAAAATTATATACTTCTATTTTTATAAAGCCCACTAAGTTCTGCTGCTTCAAAAAACAAAAAAAAGTAAAAGCAAAGTCAGTTATCTTTATCTTAGCAACCTTTTACTTTCATTGGTGTGTTCTCTTTTCATCAATTATCCCTCCTCTGGTATCTTCATCAGTTTCCTGAAGAAGGAGATCAGCACAAATCTCTGAATAAGTGCAACTGCACTGACATGACGGCAAAAATCCCTGACAGATTTTTACTTACTTTTTTTTTTCTACTTGCTCACTAACATGCTCCAGAGCTCAGGTTACTTTGTTGTCCTTTCTCAGATGGAATAAATATAATAATCCACAACTTGTGCCACTGAGAAATGTAGAGAAAACAATATTGACATAGGGCCCTAAGAGGAATGTTGTGAACTGATTTTTTTCCAAAAAGCTTTTTCCTTCTAAAACTGAGATAAAATGTTACTCTTTGAGTCAAATCTAGCACAGACTTAAGCTGGGCCCTGACCTGGCCCACAGTGCATTGCTATAAACACACACCCATGCTGAGCAAGTAAAACTGAAATACTGCAAAAATTGTGATAAACTGAAAGAAATCACTAAAATAACAAAACAAGGATTAAGGGAAGGACACCATAAAGTTAATTCCCAAATCTTCAAGGCAAAAAGAAGGCCTAATTAAGATCTCTGGGCAAGGTTTAGTAGTTACATAAAGAAGGCACACATACATTCTCCTCCCTTTAGATAAATCAGTGTGCAATTACTGCAAGGCCAGCAGACTGGGAAATTAAGAGGAAACCCCCCTGTGTTACAGGCCCCAACTTGATTGTTCCCTGTATTCCTGCTGATTATCTGGAGCGTTGGCCTCCACCAAAAATCAAGATGAAATGTTAATGTAATGCAATTTCCTCGTTTTCAAGAAGGAACTTGTGAAAGCAGAGCAAAAACCCAGCCCCACTGCACCTTTCCTTTGTGCAGCCTCTGACTCCTAAACAGCACCAGCAAACTAACTGGAAAGGAAAACCCATGATCCTGCCAGCCACTGCTAAAATGAGATGCAAAGGTGGCAAGACCACACCATTTTATAGCAAAACTCTAAGTATAAAATATATATTTTTGAAGAATGTGAACTATAAAACATCTATTTTACAGCAATACTTTAAAATCAAGTACTGAACACTGTAACCATCTCACCTGTGCTTCAGCTAAACAGAGCTATTACACCCTTCACTGGGAAAGGAAGTGTTTTCAAAGCAGGGAATAGAAATTAATTAAAAGTAATTTGACATAAACCTGTTTTAAATGTCTTTGTATCTGTGAGATTTGGGTTTTGGCACTTCGTTCAGGTGCGCATCCTCACATATAATCAGCAAACATAAGCGGAAAACAGTTGAAGTTTTATTCCCCAAGATGAAGAACATGAACAATATTTATCTCAGGAAATGTTTCAAGTTTCCCTGAGCTACTGGCTTACAAAATTCTACAGAGGGAACAAGAACAATTACCTAAGCTCAAAGTCTTATATGCCATTTTGTTGTTTTGGGGTGCAGGAGAAATGTATTTCAAGGCCCCTGAAATGCTCCCCTTCTTAGGGAAGAACTCTGAAATACTTCCTGTTCTTCCTTTTGAGTAGCCCACTTTCTGCTCCAAATCATTTAGCAAAAGCTCATCTGTGAATGCAAACCTGGTTGCAGAGATTTTAATTTCTGGCTTGGGATGCATCCATAATCACTATTGTTGTTGTTGTCTCTCACCAACGTGAGTCACCATCTGGCAGCAAACTACAGCCCAGGAAAGTTCTATAACTTCCCCTTAATTTATTCTTTGAGTTTCTCACCCTCATTTAGGATGATATTACCAGAAACTGATCCAGATGTTACAGGGAGAGGCAGGAGGTAAGTAGCTATGAACTGGCTCAGACAATTCTCTGCAAGGCTTGGGTTCCCAACATTTATTTCAGACACAACTGCAAGCAAGCATGGAAAACTTAAGAGTTCTTTTGACTGGAGAATAATTAAATGGATAATTTATACAGGTCATGATTCAGCCAAGTATTTAACTACACAGTTAACTTTGAGTGTATATTGAAATCAACTGCAAGTGCTTATTAGCACACATGTTAAATTAAGTCCTATTTCAGAATTTTGTGAAATCAGTGTCTGTTGTGTGAAGGAGAAAACACACCTGTGACATAGATAGCTGCTGGATTGCAAGTCTGAGTCTATTTTGCCTCAAGTAGGTTTGGGCTGGGATTTTAATTAGATTTAAATAAACTGCACCAATGCTAAGCTGAAGTATCCTAGAGCTCACATACACAAAATCATTTATTTTAAATATGGTTATAAGAAATAATTTCCTCTTAGAAAAAAAAATTAATAAGTAGTAAAAGAAAAAAAAGAACAAAAAAGAGAAAAATTCAGAACAGATTTAAAATTAAACATCAATGATTTTCCAAGCACCTCCACTCTCTGGTGAGGGCAAGTCTCCAGTCTGAGAAGTAAGTATGTTTGCAAAGGCCTGGAATTCTTTGAATTCTGGCAACTGAAGTTCAGAGGTGCTGTCTTCAGTCAAACAGAAGACTCTCCCATGCATTTCTATCTTGGAAGATACCTTGCACCTCTATAGGTTATTAATAATTTTGGTGATGGATTCTGGCTTTCTCTTGTGGCTGGAGTAATCTTTTTCCTTTCCTCAGAGTCTCCGCCAGGGTCACGCTGCAGTAAGAAAATGATGGCAGCATTTACAGACTTCTCCAGGCTCCCTGGGCTTAGGGCACTTCCCCTATAATCCACAGGGCTTTCCTGATGAATGCCAGACGTCCACAGCCCCCTCTTTTGCAGGCATCCTCACATACGAACTCCTAAGCTGACCAGAGCAGCTCAGGGAGGTGCATCTAACACACTTTTGGGAAATGCATTAGGGTGTTGTGTCCCACAAGCACAATGCGGTCATCAAGGCTGAGAGGGAGACAGGGCCCTGTGTCTGCCAGGGCACTCAAAGTCACTGCTTTCACTAGAAAAGGGTCAGGTGTAGAAAAATTACTTATTTGGAAAGCACGGACCTGCAATAACAGGACCGAGTTAGAGAAGAACCTCATGCATTATTTAATCCTTAGCAATCACAATCCTCTTTAGCTGCTCTGGCATCTCAGCCTCTGAGTTGGACTAATTGCTCCCTCCCAGTGACTTGGGGCTGGCTTTCCCAGGGTGTTCTCAGTGTGATGTGTCTCAGACCTATCTGTAGGGACACACCGGGAGCTCATCAGGCTAGGATCATTAAAGATGGATTTTAAACCTGCCCAGAGCCCTTGGCTTTAGCTGTAGTACAACCACTTCTTTTTTCCTGCTTGCCTGGCTCTCCTTTTTCCTGCGAATGGGCACAGGGATATCACATGATAACATGGGAGCGCTCCCCTCCCTTGTCTCTCCTAAGAGTGTTTTAATGAACATTTCTATTATACACACTCATTACCACATTCCTGGCTTCTGCTTTAAACTGGTCATTCTTGTTACAAGCCCTCTAGGACATAGTGGTAAAACTTTACACATCTTATATTGCAGCAATTATTAATCACAGGTACATTTTAGTGATTGAACTGCAGCAACAGCTACCAGTCTCAGCAAAAGATTTAAACAGAAACAAATGACAACACTGGGAATGGTGGGACCTGTGCAGGGTGACGCTCTCTTGACCCCATTAGTTTTATAGGACCCTTTGGGGGCTTTATCACAACTGCAGCTCTTCCACAGCCCCACCGTGTCCAGCCAAGTGCTTCTATGGCAGAGCAGGTGTGTGGGATGCACTTATTAAGGAGAGCTGCTAAATCCATGGATGACCAGAGCACACACTCTGGTTACTGGGTGTCAGGAAATACTCCTCCAAAAAGCACGAAGCCGATCAGAAAATATTTCTTGGCAGAGACAGAGGTGGGCAGCAGGATTTCCCTGTAAAGCCTACAAGGCTAACAGCTGAGAGGGAGCTGGGAGTGTCAAAAGAAGAGCTGAGCTTGGGTAAATCCTCACAGTGGGATGCTTTTAGCGAAGAAGAGAACAAGCAGCTGCTAGAAGGAGGGATTATATCTCCCAGCTGGACTTTGGCTCTCCTGCCCATCTCCTGCACCAACCTGGCACAGCCAGAAAAGCGACCAGGCTGAAAAGTATCTTTGTTGGTGTTGCCAGGCAGCTTTCAACTGGATCCATTCCCTCTCCAGATCTCCTGTGTGGGTGGAAGAAAACCCTTTTCTGTACTTGTATTAGTCCAAAGGGACTGCAGGAACGTATCACTGGCTTAACTATAGGCTGGTGGTGTTTCAATACTTTTTTCTGATAGCACTTCACCTTTTTTGTGTTTGCCTGGGCTTAGATGGTGATTAGTAGGCGTCTTACTAGAATGTGGAACAACTGAAATAGGAAACTGAAAGGGAGGCTTTATATGCAGGCTTAGCCTAGTGGGAATAAGATCTTTCTTAGATCCCTCTAATTGCTTTAATAATTAAGAAACAATTTTGCTAAGCTACATTTTACTTGATTTTAATAAAAATCAATCATGTTGAGCCAAGAATTTAAGCAGCACTTCAAGCGCTTACAGAGAAAAACACATCCTTCTTAATTTGTGCCTTCAGGAGAAATTATAAAACATGTGTGAATATCTAAACTGAGTTTTAAAAGCCTGCTCTGTGTTCATGAATTCCTTCTGTGCTGGCAAAACGAATGACACTGGTCAATAAGTGCCCTAACCATGCTGTTTTAGGGACTTATGGCTCAGATGCAGGAAAACCATGTGCTTTACTTCCATCTCAACCACGTACTTGACTTTAAACAGTTAAATAATCACATTCAACTCAAAGGAACTACATTTAGATCTAAAATAAAGCATGTTCTCAAGCAATTTTATTCTGGGGGCCTCTACTTTCCACTGTTTACATAAGCCAATGAATTTTCACTCTAAGGTAAAGTTAGCCAGATTTTCACATTCGAGACAATAGGAGATCTGTGATTTGAAAGGGTGGAGCCTTGGCAGTTTTGTATCTCAGAGCTGGCATTGGAGAAATAAGGTTTGAAAACCACCCATATGTATCTCAAAAGGGAAGAACTCTGGGCTCAGTCAGACTGCCATTAACACCCAGGGTGGCTCCACAGAAGAAAGAAATACCCGCTTGACTGATCCCGCTGAATTTTCTATGCTTTGGGTTATTTCTTTACATTTCCTTTTCTCCACACATTCCCAGGGTCAGTGACATCCAACATCCACCAGTGCACTCCAGACCTGGCTCAGTTAGGAAGCCTTTATGGAATATGATGTGTTTGCATGGTTAAAGTAAGTAACCATGCAAAAAGCACTTATTCAGGCCTAAATAAAATGCCACTTATTTAACAAGTCTGAAGCAGCAAGGTATCCATCCCGAAATACAGAGGTATCCCAGCCACAATAAAGGAAGTAAAGAATATATATATGAAAAGAACGGGGTTTCAATCTTTCATACTTCAAAAGCATTATTTTTTTTTTTTAAGAACTGTTAAAAGAGTTTCCTCTTCAACCTACTTTTGGGAACACTCCTTTTAGCTGCATAATAGTTCAAACAACAAACTCATTCTCTGTGTCCATTTATCCACATGCCAGAGGTAAAGTAACATCAGAAGTTATTTGAGGGAAATAAAAAAAAGCCCAAAAAGTGCTGCCACAAACAGTACTGGGAATAAAAAGTACATTTTGCACCACGCCAAGATAAGACTGTAAATTTAGTGTCTATATTGCAGCCAGATGCTCGAGGGTCAAACACTAATCTGGCAAGGTAAAAAATTCTGTACCTTTGGAAAACCCTCCACATCGGTGTCAGAGAAGTGACAAATCCCGAATATGGGTGCTGTGGCTGTACTGCAGCTGCTCGGCTGCCTGTGCCGGGCAGTGTCCCGCGGCTTCCCACTGACATTCCCTTTGTCACTAGATGTCACTGTACACACGAGCGTGTGCCTGGGGCTCGGGGCAACCTGGCACTGAGGCCTGAGGACGTGGGCAGAAGGAACAGCCTGTCTGGGCACTGCTCTGGGGCTTTTGTTTTTGCCACCTGCACTTGCATCCATCCCAGTTTTCGTTCTGGAGCAGAAGCACATTTATTCACTTCCACAGCAAACGTTTCATAGCTGATTTGAGGGATAATTCCTTTGGTTCTTCCCTTTTGACTGTGAAAATTTCTTTAGTGCGACACTTTGGTGTATCCCAGCCTAAGCTGGACCAAGCAGAGGAGCTGGCGCTTGGGCTGGTGTAGAAAGGGAGTTCCTGCCACGCCCCTGGGCTGAATTTAAAGGACACCTTTCCATGAGCTCAGTGTACAGCCAAGGAGCAGAGCCTGAATTACTGCCTGAGTTCCCAACAATGCTCGCAGAACCAAGGGTGCAGTGAAGGTCCCACATCAATCTCACCTCGCTCACGTGTGAGCCCATCCCTTGCAGAGACCAGGATTCACCCTGCTAAAACACGTCTTCCCTCACGACTGGAACTCAGCCTGAAGAGGAAGCCAGCCTGAGACCCACCTATCACAGGGTATCATCAAAGTCCTTTGCCTTTGCTATCACCCATCCATAAATTATTCCTGTATCTTTATGAATTATCCAGCAATAGAAACTTTCACATCTATTATCCATCCATACATAGGAAACCAGTTGACAATGTTTTGGCCATAATTTTCTTTCAATCAGTGACTTTCCTGTGAGTATCTTGTGAGATTTTTCACTAAGCCACATAATTTGTGCACCCTCTGATTGGAGACTGAAGCAATAAGAAAACAATTGAAAATCAAAGTGATTTCAAGACAGCTGCACCAATTTCTCATTAAAAGATACTTGAAAATAACTGTGATTTTAACTTTTTTGGCGAATTTCCTTTTGGACAAAATTCATTTACTTAAACATTCACAGATATTAAATTACATGAGTTGCAGAAGGAATTAAAGTGAGTGCACAGGGATAGATATTAACTGTTGTAAAGCAACACTACTCCAGAGACTTCTGATTTGCATCAGTTAGGAATTTGGCGAGCAGGTTTTATTTGGTTCCATGTTCATAGAAGATTTCCCATTCAACCACATTTACTAGAGCTTGTTAAAATTCTCTTTAACAATTTTAGATAGGAAGCTCTATAAACCACTGACTTTTTTTTNAGCAATGATACATTTGCAAAGAGATTTTCTTATGATTTTAAGATAGGCTCAAGAGTGGGAAAGATACCAAATGGCAAAGGCAGATTACAGTATCTTGATCATCAGCATCCACTCAGTGCAAGAAGAATAAAGGACCATTTTATGGCTCCCCATCCTCTGCTCTAAGAGGTACTTACAGTACAATACTGGATTTTGTAAATAACCAGAATCAAGGCACACAAGGGGTAGGAAGACTGGAGCAAAAACAGCATAGAAAATTCACAGTGATAAAATCTGAATTTGCATTTTGCTTTCACTAAGAAAAAAATAAATCCCTCTGCTGTGACTGGAGGAGTGTCTGAGCATTTCCAGCTTCCTGCAAATGCATGTAAATTTACAACGTTATCCACAAAAACCACTGCTGCATGTGATTTTGACATTTGCTTTCAGGAAATATTTATACACATTTAATTTGAAATATTGACTACTCAGAGAGAACATGGACAAGAAGCAGTCATTGCAAAAGGCAATGATGTAGAAATTCCAACATAATACCAGTATTTACGCATTACTTGCCTGGCTAGGGAGTGCCAGATTGCTGGCTGGGATGAACCAGTGTCATCCTGTTACTTGTGTCAGAAAACAAGTCCTAGTGCTCATCTCTTTCTTCTCTCTAGCTCTAAATATTCTATAATTTCTTGTTTTTAAAAGAAAAATAAATCTCTATAAGCTTTTGCTGGGGAGAGAGGAGTCCACTGTGCCCATCAAAGCTGACTCAGACCTGCCCCCCCACAAACCACTTCACATGCTTTACGGGTGACTTATTGCAATGCTCATCCTGTTTTTCATCTCAAAATTAAATAACATTTGTTCTTCTTAGCAGTCATTTGAATAATCCATTTTATTCTATGGAAGACAAAATCAGCATCTGACATATTCTGTTCTCTTCCTTCCACACCAGTTTCACCCTGCCACGATTTAGCTCAGAAAGCAATTCAGTTTTCTCTGCCAGCCCAGCACCTCAGTTCAGCAATAAATTAATTTAATTTTCAGCAGTATGTAAAATTGAATGAGAAGAGTGGAGCAGAATAAATTCTTTAGTAAATTAAATACTGTCTGAATGTTACTAAAAATGTTTCAGAGGCTTTATCTAATATGCAATTCATCACTGCACGCTATCAGCTCAGTTTAGCCCCAAAACAATATGGGCAACTCTGTCATGTTCATTTTCTAGCTACAGAATTCCCAACAGAAATTGCAGCACTGGAAAGAAATAAATCTAATAAGCGACTTGCAAAACACCATCGCTCTCTTGGAAATACAAAAATCCTTCAAAATTTTTCTTCACATGAAAAGAGCATTGTAAAATTACAAATTCAGTGATTTCTAAAGAAAGCCTTTGAAAATAATTTGTGAAGGAGTGAAAAAACATGAAATGGGAAAAGGCTGCCCTTTGTGTTCTGCTGGCAAAGCCCACATCTCAGACCTATGTGGTGGCAGTACCCACCCACAAGGGACAGGCAGTTCAACAACACAATTCATCCCCAGCTTTGGGGGGCTGGCTCTGGCCAGATGGTTAAAGGATAACGGGGCTGTCGGAGCCAACTGCATCCCCTCCCCAGCGTTCTGTAAATGAGGCACGCACTGTTCCACAGGAAAATGGTCCCACTGAAAGCCTTTAGGAGACTTTGAACAGTTCCAAAATGTCCACACATAGCATATCCTCTCACATCCACCTACAAAGTGCTGGACAGGTACAGGAAAGGACAAATCCTAACCTATCGTTTTCCCCTAGGGCACTGCAAAGTCCTCCACAAAGGTATTACTATTGGAATTCCCCCACAGGAAGGCAGGCCAGGATGAGATGTGGATAAAGAACTTCATCAGGCACTGTGGAGTGATAGGAACTAGAGGTGTAACTAGCACTGGCAAGAAGGGATTCAGCCACAGAGTGAGGACAGGAAGGCTTCAGCTGGTGGAACCAAAGAGAAACCCACATAACACCTGTGCTGAGATGTGCACTGATGGCATATAGCACTGGAGCCTCGTAACTGAGGTTATTCTTACTAAGCCTAGGAACTAAGATACTGATTTGGCAGTTCCTTAAACCAGTGCTCCACTCTGAATGTGCCACCCGCACAAGACCTATTTACTCCAGGGTCATTTGAAAGGCTGTTCTTGGAGCTCACAGGTTGCTTATTGTGTATGCAGGAAAAGTGTCAAATCCCGTTGCTGCTCACAACCTCAACAGGGAGACAGAGAGTAGGAGCACGTGCAGTTTTCTCCCTCTACTGCCTCAGAGGTTTATTTGTTCACCGCTCCTCATGATCTCAGGGTGTAATGCTAACCCAAATGATGAACAGACACTGGCCTTTCTCTTGATACTGGGGGGAAAAAAATAAAAAGGAAGTGAGCAAACTGAACCAGGACTTGTAGGGACCCTTTGGAGATTGGAAAAATCTCTTCTGTTAACCAGCTTTTAAAAGAAGTGTGTTCTCTCCTGCATCAAGACCTCCCCTTTAGCACATTTGCTGATGAGTAATCAAGGCAGTGGTTTGTGTTTTGGCCCATGGGAAGGAAATAAAAGGCTAGTATCCAGAAATCAAAGGAGAGAGGAGTAAGACTTCTGATGTTGCTCTGAGTAGTAGCGACAGTCTCGATGAGGTCAAGATCTGGCCTGACAAATTTATCTTGAGTGGAAAACACCATGGCACAAGGATCCCAGGTATTTGTGCATAGTTTGTTGAATTCACATAGCCCTGCAATGACTGCTGACTTGTCCAGTAAATCTGTGGGAAGATTTCTCAGCTGGTTTGGAATAAATCCTCATCAGCCCTAAGGGCAGCTCTTTTAAGTCTGAATTTGGTTTGCTGGGACATCTTTGGATTTTGCCACTGATGTTACCGGGATCTTGCTGGGGCAGTTTGCCATGTTCCACTGACTAATACTGTTACAGCTGTTTTTTAAAAAGTTCTTTAAAGCAGGTGCCTGTACAGCCCATTTTTTTTGAGGACTTTTTCCCATCTAGGCCTGTTGTAGGTGAGGCGAGGGCTTACCTGCCATCAGCACATCAGGAACTCATTCAGCTGCTACACCATTTTCTTTTATTGTCCTGTGGCTGCCCTGTGGCACATAAAACCTTCTGAAGCACTTGGCCTGAGGCAATTAGTGCAATCCCTGCCCCTCAGGTAGGGAATAAATAAAGACTCTGTCACCACCAAATAGGCTGTGAAACAAAGCTCCAAGGACATTTGCCAGAGCAGGTGACCAAGGAGGCAAAGTTGCTGAGCCATTAATATACTACGATGGAAATAAGTGTATGATACAACTTGGCTGCCAGCATCCTTAATTACAGGACATGGCATCATTTGATTCACAATGGAATAAATGGTGATATTTATATATTTGGAGGTTTGAATGAGGATTTCCTGATTTCCTGATGAAGTCATTCCTTTATTACACCAGCACCTTTCATGGTTCTCTACAGCTAAGGTCAAGTCAGCATTTCCATTAAAAATATCAAACATATTTTCAGGACTTTATTATTACCCATTTATAGAAAACCTCTGTGCCGGATGAGATTTGGCATACGGGGCCTCAGCCCAGGGTAGAGAAAGGGAGAGGTGGAAATTCTTCTCCTTTCTTTGCTGCAAGTATGCAAATAAATACACAAATGCTAAGTAGCAGCAAACGATGTCTTTTAAAGACTAATAAATCCTGCAAAAGCTTTTTGCTGTTAATCCTAAACACAAACTTCTGCTCTGGAGTACATGGGGGGAGAATATTAACAACTATTAAGCACTTCTGTCTGCAAAAGCAACTGCTTCCCATGTGCAGCGACTTCTTTTCCAAGAATAATTTTACAACACATTTTACTAACTGAAGACTCCACACAATTAATAGAACAGAGTGCAGACAGGGGCTGAGCACAGTAAACAAACTGAGAGCTTTATTCCAGCACTGCTCTTGTATTGATGGAAACACAGAGAGTTCTCCCTGCAGCAGAAAACCTGTGTCAGGGAGAGCAGGAGTCAGGCCCTGTGCTCTGCCCAGGAGACCTTGGACAGGAGGTTGCAATGACTTCAAAGGAGCTGTTGTGCTCTTTCATGGGAGTAATCAATGTACAATGCAACCTTGTTTATCCAAAGGGCTCAGGTGACACTTAGAACCTCCTGATAAAAGGTGCTGGGGATGAGGGAGGGAAAGGTCCAGATGGGCGGAACAAGATTACCCCCCAGAGACCAGGAATCACTTCTGCCCGCTGAAAACTAGGAAAATATGTCCCGCAAACCCTTTGGCCAGCCCTCTCTCTGCAGCAGACACTTTTTGGAACTCAACCTAGTCCTAAAAGAAAGCTCCTGCCCCAGCTCACAGCAACCATGCAGAGCCATCATGGCCATGGCGAGGTTTATTCCCAACACACACAGTGCCAGTGCACAGAGAGTATTTGTCCAGGACTTCTGGAACAGGACACTGATCCTGCCATGCCCCAGTGTGCCCGATCACACACACTTACACATTTGGTTTCTTCCATTTGGTGGAAGGAGGATGCACAAGGATCCTGCTCTGCCCCACCCTCAGCCTTGTCCAAAATGCCACCCTTGGACAGTCAGAGTCCTGTGCCTGCAGTGGCCAGGAAGGGTGGAGGAGTTTGAGCTGTCAGGAGGTTTGATGGTTCATTATTTGATTGCTTTCTGCTTTGTGTTTATTTTATCTGCCACTCTTGGGACCAGAGCCCTGGGCCAGAGTAATTCCAATGGTGCCCTGCAAACACCTCCCAGGGGCTTTTTCCCAAAAAGCAGACCACCTGAAAAGAGCCCTACTTGGTTATATTTTCATCCCCCCACACTGGAAGTTTAGATTTCCTAATGCCTTGCCCATTGACTGGTCATCCTGCACACACTGCTGGTCCCTTGCTTGGCTGTGCCATACTCCCTCTGGCACATCAGGGTGGCTCTTCTGGTGTTCCCATTGATTCAAACTGAATGGGAAATCCTGAGCAATTTGCTGTTCCTAGAAGATGGCAGATGGGGTGGAGTTTGGAATGCAGTGTAGCTGTATTAAAGGGGAATGAAGGAGCAGGGATTACAAAGGATTTATTTGTGGACAGGCTGAGAGTAAGATTGCCACCGATGTTTTAAATTTTGGCACTGCTCTGTTTTCATATTTTGCAGAGCCCATGAAAGTGGAAGATGCTGCAGCAGCTAGGTCTCCAATGTTGTGGTAATGTAGAAATCACGGTAATTTAAAAATGTTGTTTGGGTGTTTTGATTGTAAAAGAAGAAAAAAGTCCCAAGCAAAACACACACAAATATATGCATCCCAGCAAAATATAAGATGGTTTTCCTTTCTTATTTAGGACATGAAGGTGGTAGGATCTTGGGACCATGGAATCAGATGAAGGAAGGATTGGATGAACTCTGACTTGTCTGCTGTGTCTCTGTTACTCACAAAGACGAGCTCAGAGGCATTTTGCTCACAGAAGGAGAAGCTTTCTAACATGAGTCTCCCCTTGGCACCAGGGCTGCCTCCACCACTTCTACTCCCAGGGCGTGATGAGCTCAGACTTACTGAAAACTGGTCTAATGGAAATGGTGGTTTTAAACCCAGTCCATCAATGGGGACCATTTCAGAGTGTCTCCAGGACATGCTGTACAGATGTGCCAGGACAAACTACATGATGATTAACCTCAAAAACATGTCGAATGCAGGCAGAGTCCTGGGTAATTCCTTTCCTTGAAGCACAGTCAGTGCTGCCTGGCTGGGGATGCTGCCTTTTCATCCAGAACAGTCCCATATAGCACAACCAAATGTGCGTAACAGGGGTGGATAAAACAGCTCTTACATCCACCCAAATTCTACTCAAGTCTTAAGTATCATATCTGTTGCTTATTCAGAGCTTCATATTCAGCAGAAAAACCAAAGCCAGCAGCTACTACAAAACCTCTTTGCATCGAGGTATCAGGCTCATGGGGGAGTGGGAATGCATCCCTGATCTGCTCAGGGTTGACAGGATGTTCTGTGCTGTCACAGTCAGTTCCATGCCAACATCATAAACCAGGGATCGCCATCTCTTAGGTCATCACCTAACCCTCAGGAGGATTTTGTGCTCTAACGCACAGAAATCCTCAGTGTTTTCTTTGTGCAAATCTGCTTGTGTAAGTGGGATAGCAGGGCTGTAAGACACTGAGTGTCAGTAACAAATGTTTCATGCTCACTAAAGCGGACCAGAAGCCAACAATTGCAGCGCTCAGTGACATCCTTGTATTGCACCAGCATTTGTGAATGCAAACCCACTGCTGCAGCCCCCTGTATCCTAAACACATGCACTGGTGAGCACACAGCCTCTCCAGAAAAGTCTTTGAACAACACAGGGACAGCCATACTGGGGCAAGGTCCCACCCAGCCCCAGAAATGATCCTGTCTCCAACAAGAACCAGTAGCCCAGACCTAGGGACAAAGTATGAGAAACAGGGCAACAACCTAAGCATGCTCTGCATGTAGGCAGAGAAGACCAAAGATGCTGTTTGCTCTTTGCACTTTGGAAACCTCATGTGCTCTTGGTGCAGTGACCTACAGAGTAAGGAATCCCTAAGAAATCATTAATAGGTGGTGTCTCATATAGCTCCACTGAGACTGAAAATGAAATAAAACACAGACTCTTTGGGAGAGTTGCCTGTGTATTTCAATGAAACATTTTAGATTTCCAAATGTTTCTTATTATTTATCATTT
This sequence comes from Dryoscopus gambensis, assembly GCA_013389985.1. Lineage (NCBI taxonomy): Eukaryota > Metazoa > Chordata > Aves > Passeriformes > Malaconotidae > Dryoscopus > Dryoscopus gambensis. Next base: position 336,198 of record WEIT01025390.1, read on the forward strand.
TATATATTTGCTCTTTTGAATTCCAAGGTAATGGGCCAAGTCTAGGAAGAATAGAACAGGATCCGACCAAACCAGGAAAGAAAATTAAATCGTCACTTTGCTAAACACAACTCAAGCCCACAAAAGCAAGAAAAATCAGCCTTAGGGCTCAAATGCCATCCTTGCCTCTGTGTGCTGCCTTTCAGGGAGTCTCCAAAGCAGGGGTGATTTCACAGGTCACAAAGAATGCCCACACACCACTAGATGGGTTAAGGAGGGAGTCCCAGCCTTAACTCCACATGTCACTCCTCCTGTGGTTTCAAGTCAGACTCTCGATGTTAGTTCAACCTATTTTTTGTGGTTTAATAAATCACATACTTTAGCTTATGTAATGACTCAGAATGAGTGATTGTATTCTCTTCTGGCCCAGAGGTGATGTGGTCATATCCCAGCTCTGTAAGGCAATGGAAATCAATGGTTGCTGCTGGATTCATTTCAGGCAGGCTGGGGTGTGTGGAGGTGGTGAGGGGCTGGCTCAGACTTTGAAAGTTTACTAGTTCCAGATGGAGTTGTTTACAAAAAATAAAACATTTTTGAATCAGCTTGTGGTTCAAATCTCCTTCCTGACCTTCCCTTACCAAAACAGACTAAAAAGCCATGGCCGAGTCCTTCTGCTGACTGACAGCCTGTTACACACGATCTACTTTTCTCCTTGTTTTAAAACATTTTGCGAGTCCAACTACCTGCTGAAGTTTAAACATCCTTAAGAGCTGCACGGGGATGTGAAGTCACACGCTGCTCAGCGCCAAGGTTTGCTCTCCTGCACATCCAGCAGTGAAACCTGAAGCTGCACATATCCTCCTCATTAAAAGGCTTTCCCATTACACAGAACTCTCTTGCATGAAGTTCTCTGGCACCCTGATTGATTAAATCCCTTTGAAATCGTCTCCGTTACAACACATCTCTGTTGCTGAGAGCAAGGGGGAGGAGTGGAGGGAGACTTTGTCTGTGTTACAAACTTTTGGGTTTCCCTGCAAAGGAGCAGAAGCAGCAGAGAATGAGCAAAGGGCACTCGTGGATGGGGCCTGACCCTGCTGGTACAAATGGCAGAGCCAGGTGCAGGCCTGAGACTGAGCCAAAGTGTTGGTCAATCCCACTGTGCTCTTGGCACCCAAGAGCCAGCCTTGCCCAGTGGGAGGATGGGGCTGGAGATCACATGGACACAAGGAGCAGTGGAGTGAGATTCCTGCAGGCAGGAAGCCCAGCCTGAGCCGTGGCACCCCCGTTTTTGTTATTCCAGCACCACCCTGCCATGTGCCCTGCCGCCTTCAGGCGCTGCGGGCAGTGGCTGAGACAGGGACCTGCTCTGACAGAGGCATTGCAGATCTACTCCCTGGTTAGTTGGTGTAAGGGACAACCCATTGCCACTGTAACTTTGTTGAAAGCTCTTTCTCCCAGCAAACCTCGAGAACTTGGGACTCAGCCATCTACATTTACAGAAGTCACTGGTTTCTCATAAATAAGACTGAAGAGAATTTGTTGCAGGAACTGTGTCTGAAAAATGTAACCTAGTTTACAATTTGAAGGGAGTTTATTACCTTTTTTTTTTAAAGAATCAAATCCATACATCATGTGTCTGGCATTGTTTGCGCTCTGTGGGCAGCTTATAGCAAGCCAGCAAGAATGGCTGGTTTTCCACACAGGGTTGCCCTGCTGTGATCCACAGAAACCCCCCCTGCCCTCTTCAGAAGGCATCCATCCCCTTTGAAAATGTGGTGTGCAGTTTCCTCTCACACAACACAATCCAACAGGCCTCCATCACATCCATTTTCAGGGGGTAGGATTCACAACATGTGCAAAGATGCTGCAGAGAAAACTGGTTTGGTGGTGTCAGAAGCAAAGGAGCAAGATAGTTGCCTATAAGCAGTTTGGGGGGACTGAGGCTTGTATGGCAAATGTGATGTGCCATGTGGAGTAAACCAGTGCTTTCTGAGAAATAAAACAACCAACCAACAGCATTTGGAAAAGTCTTCCAAAGAGGAAAGGGAATCAGTGTATTTGCCCCATGTCGTTTGTGTCAGTTTTCCCACTTGTAAACCTGTGACTTTTCTGCCTGAAGACAGAGAGAAATACAGGGTGAAAGCTGTTTCCATTTCCAAATCCCATGTCTCATGAGTCCTAGAAACAGAGACTCCAAGAAATAAAGTTTTAAAGTGAAAATAGCTCTCTTCAACTTCACAGCATACAAAAATACTGCTGTAAGTGCTCAGAGACTCTGCATGAAACAAAAATGAGAATTCATCCTTCTGGAGAATAATGGAAAGAAGGAAAAAAAACTTCTAAGCTGCCTTTGCTCCAGCATCCTCTAACCAGCACTTCACATATATCTTTTAGCTATAGTATTTCACACGTCCGATTTTGAAGAGCATTTTCACATTTCCCTTTGAGTTGTTATGTTTTTCTTGGTTCTCATTACAGCAGCGAGGGGACCCAACAGCCATCATAATGAAAGGCAGATCAAGGATGAACAATAAGAATTGGAACTTCCCACCAAAGCCTGTGAAAAAAGCAATTATGGTTCTAGCTGAGGACGTGGGGGACCAGCAGCCACAGCAGCTCATGGAGCCTGTGCCCACCCCACGTGCTGGTTCCCAGCACTGAGCTCTGCCTGCAGCCTCCTGGCTGGGACATGCCAGCAGCTTGTGGGAGCAGCCCATAAAACATGGCACTGAGTGGATCTAGGCTTAAAAATAAACCTGGAAAATGGTGAACCCAGATCAGTCAACTGGTTCAGTTTAAAGAAGGCCTACTTGGGACAGCACTGAGGGGCTCAGCAGGGTGACAGGAACTTGGAAGAGAAGGTCCTTACACCACTGTTCCTGCCCTGGTTATAGCTGCAGGGCCAGGTTCCATAGTGACATTTGGGATAAGGAATGAAGATCTGCACTGCAAAACCTCCAGAATTCCTCCAGTGGGAGCAGTAAGAGAATGGCTGAGCTTCTCCCAGCTCTAACCATTGCTTTGCCTCTCCAGGCACAGTAATTTGATTGAAACGCTCTGTACGCAAGACGGACCCTCCACTATTCCCATTGCCCTGGGATGAGGCTCCGCTTCCCTACTTGCATCAATTATTCTCCAGCTTCCCTCCCTGCCACCCCCTGGACTCCTCTGTATTTCAACATTCTCTCCCTTAATTTTCCTTTGGAGTTAAAATAAACCTTTTGAAGAGATATTTCCTTTCCAGTGTCATACTACAATGTAGACCAAGTCTGCATTTGATTAGTAAATTCATCCCATGCTGGTGTTTTTGTATCCTCAGTGTCATGTACATTTAATAAAATGCTATTCTCTTCTCTGTCCTCACTTTTTTTTTAAGGGAAGATGTGTTTTAAAGTGATAGGAATATTCTTGATGTAGAAAGGGAGAGAAATTCTGAAGTGGTTAATAACCAGGGGTTTCCAAAAGAGCCAGCAGAAATGACAGGCAGCAAGCACATGGGTCACTGGGCACTTCTGTGTCTTCCAGCCATGTCTGAAGGACCTTTAAAAATGTCTGGGATGGTTCCAGCTGCCTCTGAAAACTGGAAGGAGATGTCGCTGTCAGTGCCTCCACTCCATGAGCCTTTCTTCCCACCCAGGGACGGCATTAACATTGCAGGCTTCTGGCCAGAAGCAGGAAGGGAGCCAGGAGGCAACACTGATAGCAGAGAGGAGCCAGGGGAAAAGCAGAGAAGGGAAACGGAAAGAAAAGTGGTGCAGCCAGGGGGACAAGAAGTAGTTAGGACCATACACCTGGACAATTTGGGCAGAAGACAACAAAAAGAAGTAAAGAAGGTAGGAAATAATTGCCCCAGGGTAGTGTCCATCCCTCTACACTTGTGTCCGTCTGGCACAGATGAAGCTTAGTGCAAGTCATTGCAGGACCAGCACAAACTGAGTCATATCCAGATCCTATTTAGAGTAAAATGCTTCAAAGTTGTGTTCACAGGTGGGTTATACTGGGGCAGACAGGAACACAAACTTCATGGCCCAAAGAATAAAAGCACTGGGGGAGGTCCTTAGTTAGTCAAATTAGATATTCTATCAGGATCTGCCAGCATCCTTTCCCCACATTTCCCTCAGCTCCCAGAACCAGCTCTGAGCTCAGACCTGAACAATGAAATGTTAATTGGATTCATTGCAGTCAGCAATTTAAAAAAAAACATCCCAGAAGTCACCTCTTCTACAAACACACCCATCTAAAAGGGATATTAGTTGATGCTTTTGCAAAGAAATGCCAAGACAAGGCTGCTTTTGTTGTAAGAAAGATGTCCCAGTGACAGACAGCTGCTGCTCCATGCCACGCACAGGGCTGGGGCAGGAATTACCTCTCAGAGAAACAGCTCAGGCACAGCTATTTTAAATGTTTATCATCATTCTGGTGAAATGAAAGGGGTCTCAGGCATTTCAGAGCGAATAACTGGGAATAACTGCTGACACAACATCTTAGCTGGCACTTGCTGGAAGACAGCCTTGTTAAAAGTAAAAGTAAGGAGAGGAAAGCTCACAGAAGTGCTTGTGGAGACAGCTTACGCGAAGGAACTGAAAATGAGCAGAAGGGTTGATAAAAGGCACGGAGGTTTTGCACAATAGCATATTCTCCTATAAACCACCTAATTCTTCTACTTGGTATTCATCACTGTCAGGAGCCTTTATAGCAGTGAAAGAAGGCTTTATGCTTAGCCTCATTATCAGCTCAATGATAGAGGGCAAGCCACGCACATGAAGTTCAGTACCAGAGATATGTTGTTAAAATGCTGCAATTTGTCAGCATTTAGATAAACAAATGAGGGGCAGAGCGAGTGTGTGAAGTGACCTCTGCAGCATTCACGGGATATTTTGCCACTTGTTCTGAAAAACGTATTCAAGTCGCTCTAGATTTGCTTGGGTGGAATGAGAAAACATTGATTTTAAAAAAAATCTCTTTGAGCAAGACAGGGGTTTACTCTCACTTTCTTTTAACTTGTTTCTCTCTGTGTAACCCTGTTCTTTGTTTACTATTGTGCTTCCCATAGACCCTGACATTCCAGTAAGGCTTCTTGGGCTTGATCCTGAGCAACTAGATTCACCAGCACATTCCTGGTGGCTTATTTGCCAGGACAGGCTGTGTGGCCTGTCATCTGGGGGTGTGAAGAGTTCAGAAGAACTAATAAGTCATGTGAATTGATAACACATCAGTGATGCAAACTGAAGGAATGTGCTCTTCCCTACTACTTCAGCTAGTAAATAGGGAACCACAGCACAAAGAAAAAAAAATCTCTTTAAAGATTTTGCGGTCTCCATTGAGCAAGCTGATCTCTAAGTTTTTATTTGCTGTAATATTTACTCCATGGCTTACGTCTGCCTGTTGTCTGTCAATTCTTTCTCCCAGCGCTCGCGCGAAACACGCTTGTGGAGCAGACAATGCTGCTTTGCAGAGGACTCCATTTCTCAGTTTCTTACAGAGTTTTTAATGATGCTGTGAAAGCCAGACACCCAAGAAATCAAATCAAATGAATTGTAACACTTTCTGAAAAGCAAGATTACGCTACAATGGGGTTTCAATCACCTCCAGGAGAATGTTTGTCTGAAATCAGGCCTTCCTCAGATTATACACAGCTGTTGAGCTGCCTAATGCTGTCACAGTTTTCCTATGTTGAAGGAAAACCTTGGTGGCATGGGATCACCATCAATCTCAATACCTCATACAAAGTGGAGTCACTAAAGTCTCATTTGCAGCCCCTTTTCTTTTTTGGCCTATACACAAACTTTTCTGCTCATTTGAAGAGAATTATGTGGGCTTAATTAAGTGTAGTAACTTATTGGTAGCACAGTGCCCAATCAAAGAAATGTGCAGATGTGATGTGAAATGATGGGGTGATGCTGTTGTGAAGAATACAAATCAGGGTGACGGCTATTATTTGTACCCAAAAGAAGTTATTTGGGACTCAATTATCCCATTCATAGTAATTGTGGTGCACCAGATGGTTACAATGCAGAAGAGTTTTCCATGACCATAACATTTCTTCTGAGCATCTTTTCTTCTTCTCTAATTCACCATACGACGATTAGTTTCTTATTGGGTGTTTATTGAAATGAGGGGGGCTAAGGAACAGATTTAGTGCACCAAGGAACAAAAGGGAGGGGAGACCCATGAATCAAAATAAGAGACTGCAGCTTGCTCTGTTGCTTTTCAGAGGCCTTGAAATAGTCGCCTTGCAGCTTATCTGCAATGACCTTCCCTCCCCTCCTTTCTCTTGCCTCCTTCTCTCCCCACGTCCAGGAGATGTAAAGTTTTTCAAATCTGACCGGCTGCTGTGCCGTCTGTCAAAGCCTTTCCAGCCAAGTGAGCAGTTTTTCATTTAATTCACTGAGTTGTCCTCAATAAAATTAATTCCTTCTCATCGGCACCATTGAAGCAGCGAATAAGAACAAAACCAAACGAGGTTGTGAATATAGTGCTGGTCATTAACTAGGGGCACTGACTCCATCATCTGTTCATCCCTTCAGCTCATTGAGGTGTTTGCAATAGAAAAGGAAAAGCCAAGCGGGTGGGGAGAAAGTGAGAACAGAAAAGCCTGAGGAGCCTTGTTCTCAGCGAGACAAAATCAGCTTATTTCCACCGCAACCACCGAAGCAACAGCCTCTTGTACCAGTGAGATCTGACCCTTGGCTTGGCACTGTCCTGAAGCTCTTGCCCATCTCCAGTGGGAATCAGCTGGCAGGAGGCTGGGCAAAGGTGTCTGAACACAGATGCTCTGAATGTGCAGGGAAAGGGGAGCAACTCTGTACCTTGCAGACACATGCCAGCAAGTTTTATGTTTCAACCCTCCTTTTGGGAGAGGGAACTTTCTGCCTGGGCTCTGGGAAAGTCCTCCGTACAGCCTCTGTCTTGGGCTGGTACTCCATGTCTGGCAGCACTATGCAGAGCCCTGTGCTTATGACAGAGTGGGAAGTCTGTTGAGAATCATGGAATCATAGGATCATTTAGGTTGGGAAAGACCTCTAAGATCACTGGGTCCAACCATTAATAGAGCAGTCCCGTGTTCACCACTAAACCATATTTCCAAGTGCCACATCCACATGGTTTTGAAGAATTCTGGGGCGGTGACACAACCTCTTCCCTGGACAACCCATTCCAATGCTTGATCATCCTTCGAGAGAAGAAATATTTCCTAATATCCAATCTAAACCTTCCCTGGCACAAGTTGAGACTATTTCCTCTTGTTCTGTCACTTGTTGCTGGAGAAGAGCCCAATACCTGGTTGCATGCTCCTTCCAGGTAGCTGTACAGAGCAATGAGGTCCCTCCTTATGATCTGGCCTTTTCCTTTGGCAGTCTTCCCTTTCTAACACCTTTTTCCTCCTGAGCCCAGCAGTGTCATGGCACTCCTGTACTGTCCCAGTGCAGGATAAGGAGCTGGCAGGCTCTAGTTGGAGCATACCTGTTGTTATGGTTACATTTATTTGTTAAACATAACGATGGCGTTGGGACTCACACGTCCAGGACTTTCCTGACTAAGACAACGGCACAGTTCTGGTGGCGTCTGCTTGAAACCTGAGCATGTGGCTCCAGAGGTTGGCAACCACATCCTACTTTGGGGTTAGCCAAATAAAACTATAGTTTGGTTTAGTGCTGCTAGCTTTGAGGAAATGATGGTTATGAAATTTGGGCCAGAGTTTATGTTTACTTAAACTACGGCTGCCACGAGACAGAGTCCATCTTTCCTAACAAAGAAAGCCGTGGGTGAAATGTGCCTTGCTTAACTTTTTCAAAGGTGCTTTCCAGCTTAGACACAGACCTTACACTGCCACTTGTGTTCTGAAACCTGTATTAAAGAGACAGTAAGCTGCAACCCACAAGCTCAAGCCATGCTTTGCAAACGGTTTGTTATTTGCAAATACATAAATCTTGATGACACAGATCTAATTTCAAGCATGTCTTTTCTTGAATAAGCAAAACATGCTGTACCAGCAGAGCTACAACCAAGTGATGATAACATCTGGTTTTCAGACCATGTACAGATCAGAAAGATAACTTTTTTGCCTCCCAGAACAACAAGAAAAAAAAAAGGAGTATAATCCCAAATCTGGCTTTTTGAGCACTACTGAATAAGCAGGGGCAGATTTTCAAAGATAAACAAGGGTTTCACCATTCCTATCCACTATTGTCTCAACCACTATGCTTAACGTGGATCTAGGAACTCAGTGCTTCCCTGAAATGGGTCAGTTCAGACAGAACATACATACACTGAGACATTTCATGCCTGTATTACAAGAAAGATGAGGAAAAAGAAGGCAAAGAACAAGAGTTACAGGAAACTGGGCTCACAAGTTTGATGCAGGCCTGGTTTACCACCATCAGAAGTGAGAATAAAACCCAGAAGCCCTGATTCAGGTCATCTTCTCTACATCACTGCCTTTCACTAAGTAGATCAAACAACCATACACTTCCTATCATGCTTTTTGAGCAGATCCCTTTGAGGTGAGTGGAGAGGTGGCAAGAGAAAAATAACATGTTCTTATCTCAAGAAGTGGAATGAAATTTTTCTCCAGGGGTGAGTGGGTTAAAAAAAATATAACCTGTTATGTTTGGTGGAGAATAAAACACTGCCCTCACTCCAGGCAATGCAAGCCTTCCCCTGATCTTGGTGAGTACACAATTTCACATAGTCCTTTCCATCCTGTACCCTAATGTCATTAAAATTCAAGGGTGTAATAATGGGAGTTCAGATTCTTCTTCAAACCAGACAGCAAAAAATGAAACTATATCACATGTTTCCTGACCATCACACATTTTTTTAAAATTTGGAATCATGTTAGTCAAAGGGAATTACAGTCTGTACCATTTTCTGTAAACTCCAGGATAATTCCCCAGTTTGATTTACAGGCTTGCAAAACCCCAGTGAGATCTCATCTCACTGCAACTGGGAGACAGAATAGTTACCCAATATGGATAAAAGCATAGAAATTTTTTCCCACAATGTTTTCACTTTAGGCTTTATTCAGGACGCAGACCCTGTTCCGAAAAATTGAGAAATGAAGCTAAGTTCTGTTCTGATGGCCTGCTCTGATTAATTCTATACTAATTCATCTGAGCACATTCAAGCCCAGCTGCCAGCAGGTGGGCTGGAAAATTCAAGGCTATGGGGAAGTCAAATTTAAGAGGGACAGCTCCTACCCATGGCACTCTGCATGATAAATCCTCAAAGATTTGCCTTCCCCTACAGTTATTTTTGTTGACTCTTGTTCACCTTCCTGTACCAGAGGGCTCAAGTCAGGGCACTGCTGGATTGCATCTTTTCTAACACATCATAGAGAGGACTCTTCAGGGAGATACAGACTGGGTTTTGTGAGAGGCACATAATTACCTCTGAGGGACTCGGTTTTACAGACCAAGAGGTGAGAGAAGGCAAACAGAGGATACTAAGAGAGAGAAAGGCCAGGAGGACAGAGCCATGAAAATCTCTGGACCTGTAAGAACTGGGCTCCCAGTGGATGTGTGACCACACACTCCCAACAGCTCTGGCTTTCCCAGGGATGTCAGTGAGGTCCCTGGGCTCAGGCGTGCACAAAGTCAGTGTCAGATATGACCACAGGCTCCTGACTGCTCGTCGTATGCTGAAGTTCCTCTGATGTCTTAACTTTTATTTTTTGCAGAAATGGTTTTGGTGACTGTACTTTCAGACTTCCACTCAGACTGGCCTTATTACATCAAATTACACCCCTCCCAATATTTATGATGTTGTTTTGTCTCCCAAGCACACACAGAAATTTCTTCCCATACATTTCATTTTGATCTTATCTAGGGCTATAGCCTCTTCACTTTACCCAGGTCTCTTCTATTTATTCTTTGGTAAGAGTAAGCCCATGCAAAAATATGCGTTATGAAGCCTTAAAACCCCTGAGACCTATTCAATGTCGAACTCTGCTATGAACTTCAAAGTACAAAGGAATGTCTCATTAATGGACATTTATATATCATCTGCATAATGACTCTTTTTCTATTCCCTCTCCCCTTTTTATGCCTTTTATGGCTTGACATTGACCATACATTGACTATCAGAGGCCGGTTACAAGACCAAGATTGGGATGAGAACATTGCAGGACACACTATGGAGAATTTAAATATATAGTGACCGCTGACTCTGTCAAAAGCCTTTTTCCATATTTAAAAACAGAGTTGAAATGAGGATTAGATTTAATGTTGATCAGGGTTAAGGTCAAAACCAGTCATATCTCTTTATATCTATTGAATTAATTGTAAATACTATGTGGTTAGGTGGAGTTATTTCAGTTCCAGGGGCTTCTGTGCCTTTCTAAAGCTATTTTCAAAATAATTGGAAATAATTATTTGCACTGGGTTTACATGATATTATATGTATCTATCTGGGGTTTTTTTCAGGCAAAAAATTAAAGCTCATGAATACTCAAATTGTTGATTTAAAAAAAAAAGAAATACTTTTTTGTTCCAAATCTCTTCAAACTAACAAATGGTTCAAACTAACAACTAAACAGATATTCCTTTTACAACATCCCCTTTCCTCAAACAAATGGTTTTTCCAACACTAAGAGAAGTCTATTGTCCCCCAAAACACAAATATTTAGGTAGGAAAGTAAAAAGAGTAGCACTTAGAGACCAAAGTTTGGATATTTTCACCACAGCCATAGAAATATTTGTGAGGCCAGGTATTTGTTCAGGATAAGGGTTTTTCCTGCAAGGCATGAAACTGATTTGCACCTCTGGTCCCAAACATAAAGCCCAAATTTCTAAAATATTCACTTAAACATGTAGGACCGAAAAGACCTTCAAGGATACTTGGAGAGAGGTTCCCACAGCAGAAGAGAGTAATGAGATCTGAAGAACAGCTGGCTAGGAAAATGTCACTACACATCTCCGACTGTCTCTCCACTGGAGTTCTACAAAAATGGTTTTTAAAAAAAAGTCTTGAAAAAATCCTATTATGGCTTTGTTTGGAGCGGAAAACTTGATATTTCCTTTTTAAAATTAATTTTCTTTTCAAAATATACTTAAGACTACATCCATAACAAACAGATCAACAGATGGAACCACAGCGTTCCTGGGGGCACCCGGACTTGCAGTGCCCGCATCCCTGGGGTCAAGCTCTGTCCATCACTCCTGGAGTTGCGTGGTTGGAGTCACACATCCCATAAACAACCCTAAATACACCATCCAGTGGGGATCTCCCAGTGCTATGGCTGCCAGTCTGATAGGGAATATCGATGGAGTAATAGGATGGTAGGTGGGAACAGCCCTCCTGAGCTCAGTCCCACCACACAATGCTTGAAAAAGGACTTTGTCCATCATCTTCCTCTCCTCTAGGGATGGGAAAGGCAGGATAAAGTCTGAATTTTTTGTCCCTGCTCTTTTAACTAAAATAGATTTGGCTTGCTGCAGTCAGGGCATTTTGAATAAGGCGGAGTTTCCTTGAAGACTGCTTGGACTCCAAATTTTCCCAAAATTTCATACGACACGAGAACTTCTTCAGTGGCTGATAAAATTGTTTGTTGAGATTGGCAGCGCCAAACTTCTCTGCTCCTCAAAGCTTCCCTCCTTTCCTTTTCTTCTCCCTCCTCCACCCCCCCCCAACCTTCCCTCCCCCTTTTCAGCA
>WEIT01025390.1:347830-375102 GCA_013389985.1 Dryoscopus gambensis
CCCCTTTTCAGCATCCCCAGCTCCCAGACTCCAGCTACTGCCCCCATGGCACCCAGTCTTTTCTAGCAGAGCTGGTGGGGGACACTTCTTGATGCGCTGCAGATGTGGGCGGTTAGTGGCACTTTCACATGAAACTCAAATGGCTTGAGAAGGTTTAACCCTGTGACTGAATTCTCAAACCTGCAAACTGTAAGCAAAGCCCATGCTCCCATCCAGGCTGAAAAGGGCAAGTTAATGAAAGAAACCCCCACCCCAGCAATTCACAGGATGCATGAAAAGAAACCTAAACCCCCCACATTCTCAATGCTAATTAAGCAATAATGATCAAGGCACAGAGTATTTCCTGGGGATTAATAACTAACTGGGAGGAGATGATGACCCCAGACAGTCATTAATCCTCAGGAAATGCCCTGCATCGAAGTTGTTATTGCTAGTTCAGGCTAAATATGTGAGAAAAGAGATTTTTTTAAAGTCCTTCTTGCCAGAGGTTTTTCCAGTATGTTTTCCCTTTGGTTGGGATTATGAGCCCCCTGGAGTAGGACCTCTCAGACTCATCAGTCAACCAGATAGCATAAAATATTCTTCCAGACCCCAGCATGATAAGAAATAAAAATGAAATCATAGCTCCTTAACTAGACCCTTCTGCAGATGTCTCTTGAGACATTTGAAGCCTGATCCTGAACAGCACAAAGCTGTGTCAGCTCCCTCTGAACTCAGTGAGGAGCTCAGGCTCTGGGACCTCAAATTTCTGTAACCTCTGAGAGTCTCCTTATCCGACAAACACCAAGCTCATGGAGCTTAATGCTTCTGGATACAGGCCCTGACTTTAGGATGTGCTTGATTCCAAGCTCATGCTTAACTTTAGTCACAAGTACACTCAGCTGAGTTGAATGATTTAACAGACGATGTGCAGTAACCAGGAACACTTTGCAAAATGTTCCTTGTAAGGAAGGCCTCAAAACACACAAACACACTCAGGAAAACATATTCCAAAAAAAAAAAAAAAAAGGGTGAGAAAAGCTCCTACTATCACATCACAAGTCTGTCTCTTCTCCCCTGACATTCTCAGGTCTGTTTAAGAAAGAATTTGGCTTCTGCAATCACAAAAATGGAAGTTAAAGAAAAACATCCTCATTCTCTTTGCTAGTCCTTAAATTTTTCCAAAAGCAGAGCTTTTTGTACGCCATTAAATAGTCCTTCAGCTTCAACAGAGAAATTCAGCAAAGACAAGAAAAAATAAAATGAATTTCATGTACATTAAACTTCCCAGCTAAGTTTGGAAAAACATGAACACAGTAGTATAAGTAACAATAGATAAACTTTCTTTTCTAAAATCTTTGCTGTCTAAAAACTATTAAAATGAATAATGTTGCAGTGAAACAAACACGTGGTGCACATTTACATATGTATACATATGATATGTATTAAGAGCAGTTTCAGGCCTAAGCATCATTCTCTCAGCTCCTCTGTGTCACTCCTCACAAAACAGAACCCTGAAGGATGGAAAAGAAAGGTCTGACAACAATAAGGCCTGCCTGAGTTCAGCTCCTACATTAATCTGAAACCATTGAAACATTCAGTACCTAACAGGATTAAACTAAGGAAAAGACTTAAAAGAGTACAGTTAAAATTCGGCCCTAACTACTAGGAAAAAAATTAATTATCTTTTTCTTATATAGCTTCTCTAACCATAAGCAGAAAGAACCAATAAGTCAGTGCAATATACAAACTACAGAAAGCTCTTAAACTAATGAACAGCTAGGTGCATTAGCAAACCACACTTTCTAAAGATCTCTGCTTTATCCTCCACATAAATCTCTTCACTTTGCAGCAACACCAGCCCCAAGTGTTAATAACACAGTGTCAGCAATTTTGGTAGGATTTATATAGGAAAACTACACTGAAAATTGCCTGGTCATTATACATTCCTTTGGAATCAATGAAACACTATAAATCTTTAAATACATTTGTGCTCACATGATTCAGACATACTCCCCAAGTGTACCCTGACACTCATTAGAGGATACTTAAACGTGGTGTGGCAGAGAAAAAAAATATAATAAAGTCTCCCTGTTGTTTTGTTGTTGGTGGTTTTTTTTGTTTTTAATGGAGTACATAAAGAGTGTATTGCAGGAGCAGGGTTGGGAAATCTATTTGTCAGATGGAAATTCCAATTCCAAACCAGAACCAACCCTACAGCTCCTCCATACCATGAGAGCAGTCACTTGGTCTAGAGTTTCACATTGCCCTATTTCTTACTAACTGGGCTAAGCTGGCATCAGGGGGCTATCATCTGTCAAAATATCAGCAGGAGAAACAATTGACAAAGCCACCACTTGAGAATGTTGAGTAAACTGGGTAAAAAGCAGTGAAAGAAGTTAATGTGCAACCTGGCACACAGTACCAGCCCAAGCCGTGAGAACCACTTATGTGATAATTGGTCCCTCACAATATCTTCTGCTCTGTAAAACATTGTCCTGGGCTTGTCTTTCAGCACAGGAACGGATCCCTTTGAGGCACAATGAAACAAACACCCACCTGAAAGCCCCCTCCAGCTGACAGGGGAGGAATTCAGGTGGGAAAGCTTGCGATTTCTGAACAGCTACAAACAGTTTCAGGTAACTCCAGACTCACCCAGGGTCAGTAGAAGAAAAGCAAACCCTTTTTTGAAAGAAGAAGAAACACATTTATATGCGGCCATTTATTCAGTTCAGACAGAAATTAGTAACCTCTGGGATTCAAAGCATCTCTCTCTCTCCACTTTTATCCTCCTTGTTGTCCAGCCTTAAAAAAAATAACTCCTTATTGTACTGGTGGAGCATTACCAGGGAAAGAAATGTAAAACCAGGAATCAGACGAGAAACAGGGAAAATTAACAAAGCTGGTCTGTCTACAAAGTAGGAGCCCAGGCAGCAGAAATAGAAGAACATTAAGAATAGATTATGAAACATCTTCTAATGCAGGTGTTTCACAGGGCATCCAAGCTCCTCTCAACCTTGCTTTACCTATATATGTATACATATGTAGATACATACGTGCATCTACAACCTTTTCAAAGTTGGAGGAGTGGGAGACAGAGTGACTAAAATCAAAGCTAGCGACGTATCACCACATTGACATTCACACTTGTTCATATACAGAGGCATTTTGTCAGAGAGCAGAGGCAAGAGTGCAAGTCACCAACTGAAACCTACCCAGAAAGGGAAGGTGATGAAAAAGCTTTGAGCAGAAGGGTAAAATTCACCCTATAAGGAAATTATTTTACTTTCTAAAGTTGGTTCACTTTGAGCTTGTAAAGTGACCTAGGAGACTGTTCTAAACTAGGATCTTCTTGAGAGAAATTTGTAGCTACTGGAAAATATGAAATCCGTGTATGTTTTGGCACATTTTTAGATTCTCAAGAGTCAAGAAACGGGCCTCTGTGTTTTTTAGTGATTCAGAGAATGGCAGTCAGTCCTTACAAAGTGGGAGAACTCAGTGTTTGTAGAGCAAATATAATTTTCTTTATGACAGAAAATTTCCCATAGTGGAATCTGTTCTTTCTTGTGGTGTTTCAAAAAATAGTGATCCACATTCAGGCTTGTTGCTAGAGCAACAAACATGTGGGCAAATGCTGCTCTCCAGAGATATGTTCACTAGCAGGCCAGGTGTTCCTTTGTGTGGCTCTGGGCTTTGTCATATTAACAACTGTGGATGAATCATGGCAATTTTCCTTCAGATTTCACTAAAGCTTATGACAGCCATAGTTTCCTACGCAGCTCGTGCAAACTCAATCCCTATTCCCTGAAAAGCGCCGTCCTTTTCCTAAGCAGTCATGTAGTGACCAGTCTCAACGTGTCAACGGAAAAGTTAAAGGACAAAGCCAGTGTTTGGTATCCAAGATTAATAATAAGCATTACGGGATTTCCTTTAATGAGATCACCCAATGTCTCACAGAAATGGCAGCACCGCAGCCAGAACAACCATGGAGAAATAAGAGAGATAAAAGGACAGCACAGAGATGAGACTAAAACGAGCTCCCATGTGAATAAGTCTTTATAGCCTGCTCTTGCCCTGCGTCATAACAAACTGTGCAAAAAACATGGTAAATTCTGCTATACCCGGGCTCCATTCAGACACTGGGAAGGTACAAAAAGGTCCTCGTCTGAGGAGTCCTGTCCACATGTGACCAAAAAGGCTCCCTGGGAAAAGGATGCTGCCATGCTGCACAGGTTCCAGGTCGAGGAGGGCAGCTCTAGAGCGGAAAGCCTTTTCTGTACCATCTCTAGGTATGTCTTTACTGAGATAAACAGAAGAGGTTCTAGAAGTGAGTTCAAACACTGGAACCATGAGCATCCATAACATATAACTGCCATTTTACTCCCTGATCATATCCAGACTCCTCCAAGTAGCTCCCTCCAGTACCATGTGCAGGCCCGGGCTAGCAATATCACACTTTGGGGACTGCTCCCAAAGCAGCAGGTACATGACGTGGTTTGACCACCTCAACAGCTCTGCAGTGCCCCCCAACAGGCTTTACACCCCCACACACTGCCCTTGTGCCTCAGCCCAGTGCACATATCACCAGGTTCAGGCTGTAACAGCAACATATGTGAGAGCTGGAATGCAGCACCACTGTGCTTCAGGGACTTGATACCAGGGAAAATACTCAAATATTCATTCTGTAGGATCCTCCAGGAACCCACAGGGGTTGGATGAATCCCAGTCCAAAAGGCCATAAAACAGGAACACAACTCTTCTCAAATGAGGGCTTATCATGAATCAGTCTGTGCCACTTCACTTTGGGCACAGGGACTACTCTCTGCATCTCTTGTATGTAGAGACCTAGACACAGCAAAGGAGACCTGGGCCCTCTGAAGTAAAATGTTGTGATTTTCATCTCCATAATCTGCTTTTATTTGTGCTCAGTTGCCGTGTTGGGGTTTTTTCTTGTTCTTCCTTTCATTTGCCTTCCATTTAACTGAACTAGGAAAAGCTTACAAAAGAAACGGTCAACTTTCTGTTTAAAGGGCATCAAATCCTGCAAGCAGAACATTGTGACATCAGAATCATTTTGATGCTCAAATAAGGCCTGACTAAACTTACCCCACCACTCCTGGATGGTGTAACCCTTATTGATTTATTCCTGATTTACCACTGCCTAGAGAAACCTGACCTTCCTTTCCTTGTGAGAGGAATTTTGTTAATGAACTGAATCTGGAGAAATTCAAGACTGTTCTAGGCTTTGCCTGTAGGTTACAAATGCTGAGATGGGTAATTATCAGTAAGAAAACCATAACTTTCTGTATCCTTTCCTAAGCCAGTAGCAGCATACAGTGCTCAGCAGATGGAGGGGCACAGAGTTACACATCTGGAATGCAGGTGCTCCACCAGATACTTGGTGGCATTCCAGCAGCTGGATTTCTCTGTAGGCACCCTCCACTGCTTACTGCCAAGAAAGAGGTTTGTCCTAATTGGCATTAACAATAACAACAATACCTCCTCTCCCCCAGCAAGCTTAAGGCTGGAGCCAGTCTTAGATGTCACTCTGCTTCCCTGTAACTCGCTTATGATTAGACCACCCTCCTCTTCATCTGCCTGGCAGACTGCTACACCAGGCTGGATACCAGGGCCACCACCAGCTGCAAGGCCTATTTTGTTTGTCAGCCCTTCAGCTGTGCGTATTCTTTATTCCTCAGCAGCTGGAAAAAAACCAGAGGAGAGCAACAGTGACTTCTTGAAACTCGAGTTTATTCAGTTTTGCCGGTAGCTTGGAAAGCCTGACCATGGCTTGCTGTGCTGATGATGGGTCAGGAGGGAGGAGGGGAGTTTACAGCCCTTTAAGACAGGATAGCTCTAAATATAGCCACACTAAATAAACACATATTTAGGACATAGCCCCCTTAATTCCTGTAGCCATGTACCCTGTTTGAGCTTTGCTAAGCAGCTCTACCAGTGAAGATGAATATGTGCCTTCTAACCTTCTACAGACTTTCTCTGTAGCCCACTCCAGCCAGTGCTTAAATGCCTGTTCCCCTGAAAATATGCCACAGAACTGCAAAGAAAGTACAAGGAAAAGGGAATTGAGTTGTTTAACTGAAACATCAGTTTATAGCTGATTGCTAATCCATATGTCAGAATATCTTATTTTTCCACCCCAGTTAATTTTTCATTCTCAAAAGTTAAGGACCATTGGGATTTAAAACATGGGTTTTTATTTTAAAGCCTTAAATAAGCTACATAAACCCTGCCATGCATATCTGGAATGCTCCATCTGAAGGCCTCTCCCCAAAGAACAGAGACTTGCCTCAAGCAAAGAGTGGGGTATTTGATTTAAAAGGACTTGTGGCATCCTGCTACTGCTTTACTTCTGTAACACCTTCTAGATTCTTGCTGGGTACAAAGGCTAATCCATTACAAAGTCAGTGACGTTTTAATATTAGGATTGATGAATCCTTTCAAATTGTTATTATAAAATATATACTAAGTAAAAAAGGTTTTTGATAATAAACCTATAGAAAGGAAAATGTTAACAAATTTGTGATGGTTCAAGGGCAGTTATTAGAAAGAACCCCTTTGCACTCGCTCTCAGCACATAGAAGTTTGTAAAGTTCCTGTGTCAGGCAACTTCTGAAGATTTCTGGTTGGTTCAACATAATAGAGTAGTCTTATTTTTCCTTTATTTAAAAATTAGTGGTAAATTATTTAAAAAGGTTTTATCCACATAAAATTGTGAAAGCTTTAAATATCAGTGATCCCAAACTGTCCTAATGACCAAACTGATGGAGATCTCAACATCAAGAATAAATTACGTTTAGAATAAATGAAAAGCCGCAGGGTGATCTCATTGAAAACTTGTTTAAAAAAAAAGCGGAGCTCAAATTGTTTTTTGGTTTTTCTTTGATTGTTTGGTTGGGTTTTTTTAAAGCCGCAAAACTAAATTTAAGTTCTTATGTCAGTATTTAGTTTCTCAAATGCCCTAACAATCTCAGTTTTTACCATACCTCATACTGCAGCTGCCATACTGCATGCACTTGAGAAGTCTACAATTCCTTGGATCTCTTACGAGGATGGAGGTTGCTGTGGGGAGAAAGGAAGTTGTGTTTATTTTTGTCACTTCAAAACGATGCTTTGAGGAAATTCAGTCAGGTTGGTGCTGCTGGATCATGGCTGATCACTCATGCCAACCCCAGGTGGCCTCAGTAAGGACACTGGCGTGGGACCCAGTGGCGGGGGGGGATAAAAGGGTGGAGAATCAAGGGATTTTCTCAGGGATCTGAACAAAAGGAGTGTTCATCTCCTGTGACTGACAGCTGAGACACTGGAGGTCGAAAGCAGTTTGTTTCCCCACACAGCTTTAACGAGGGGATGCTTTGACAGTGCTGTCCCTTGACCCTTCTATTAGTGGAAAGCTCCTTAAGACTTTCATATTCTCCAAGGTCTCCCCTTTTCTTGACAGGGACTGAAACCACATACCACACCACAAACATGTGCTATTTCAGGCACTGAGGCAGAGTTTTACAATTCCAGGCTGCGATCAATTACTGACTATCTGAGATTTATAACAAGTGCTTTTTCCACAGAACAGCAATCTGATGGTGACTTCAACTGGCAATTCCAGTAAAGCTGAACAACTGCTGTTTGAGGAAGAGGCCCCAAATGGATGCATATTTCAAGATTTAGCAAACTCAGAATCGGCAGCTTTTGTGCCAGATTTAATCCAACAAACTCTGTTAAAGACCGAATCAATTACAATGGACTCGTGTACAAAAAACTTTACATAGAGGTAGGATGTGAAATTAGTAACTCTACAGATCCCCTTGTATAGCTTCACAAATGTAAACATTTATTCTACCTCTCTTTCAGATAATTGTTGTCATTGGGGAAATAACTCAAACTAAGGCAATGATATTCTGGAAGAGTACTCCTGGATCAATTACCAACTAGGGCCTTTCAACTGGAAGGGTGGTTGTGTCCATGGTTTAGAGAACACAGGATACAGGTACTCACAACAGATCACTTCACCAGCCTACCTGTGTAATGAGGTTCCTAAATTTGGCACAACAGCGAGATGCCTGAAGGCGGATGGGATGGACACAGACCCAGAATGTCCAGAAAGGGTACTATAGTGATGTAGAACCTACAGTCTCTCTATGCAATACTCACAGGGACTTAATGTAAAGTTAAAATCTAATTTACTTCAGGCCCATGCAAAGGACGAAATATCTAAACCTGCACTGTGCAACTCCACATCACATGGAAATGCTCAAGCTAGCTTAAAATAATGTCTGCAGAGCCAGAAGTGGTGTAACTTTACATCACTGTGCTAGAAATATCACACAAAAAAGCTGTGATAAGATCCAATTGTAATGTGAATTTTCTTCTTCTGAAAGGCATGTGCAGAGTTTTGCACTGAACTGTGAAGGTGATACCATCTCAGTGGGAGCTTCCTGCTCTGGCAGCATGAGGATGTGGCCATGCCCTCGGTGAGGCCTTTCATTAGTCACCCAAGTCATGTCTTAATACAGCAAGTGATGAGAGCTGCGTGAGGCAAATACTTACTCTACCATGCCAGACTCAGAAACTGGAATTGCGATCCACCTAGCAAAACAGCAGGAACAGGGAGGAGGTGTTATTTCTCATTTAGAACAAGTTCTGTGTCACTCCTTCTGTAAGAAAAACCAAAATGCCCATGGCTTTTCCAGCCAGAAAAGGTAGGTCTGCACTCCAGGGTGGCTCAGCACTATTTTTATTTCAGAACAATGTTTCAGGCAAGACTGTGGGTGAAACACTCTATATTCCATTGTGCAGGTAAACATGGGTCCAAACCAGAGGCCCATGGTCACATGGGAATTCTGTCTTGAAGCTGGAATTGAACCAAATCTCTCAACTCCCTGCCCTGTGTTTTTCCTACCCAGCCTAACTTCTCATCAGCCCTAGGATACCCTAATGATCAAAAGTACAAACTGTTTGCATGGCCTTGAGGACTGCAGTCACTCTCAGGAATATATATATATAATATATATTTCCTTCTCGCCGCCTCTCCATCTTTTTAAAGCCTTGCAAAGAATTTTTAAGAGAATGCTCTGCAAAAGTCCAAGTGAATTGCTTTGTTTCTCCAACGTACATCTGTAAACCATCTTGTTGATTCTGAACACAAACAATTTTGTCCACAAAGACACCAAAATTTCCTTTTTCCGTGACTGCCCTGGTTTTATATACCTCCACTGCTCTGTCTCAGTAGTTCTAGGACCAAACCAGTCACATTGCAAGTAGAGCAATACAGATGTATTGACGAGCCATGCAGATGTATTCCAAGTGTTTGGGGTAGGACTCAAAGTCATGCACAGCTGGTTTTCTTGGCTAACTGTCACCCTTTTGGAGTTTTCTATGCTTGTAATGCTCTTCTGAACGTGTAAGTAACGGACCGTGTAAATACAAAACATTTCTGTAAGAACAGATCTGGATGTCCTCAATTATAATGTTTTCATCCATGCATTTCCTTGAAACCAATATATTGTTTTTCACAGGTATTTCCAAATCTGGTCTATAACTGGGAATGAGGAGTAGAGCCAGTAAAATTTTTCAGCTGGACAAATTTCCCATAAAAAGGCAAGGCTTCCTTGAAAATGAAATTTTTCATAGGACTCTAGAGTTACATTTATCAGAGTTGAAGGCCCAGAGTTTTCTATTAACTTCTCAAACACTCATTCCAGTGTGATTCTATCCAGGTTTTTTTAAAATATTGCAAACACAGTGTGGACATTCATAGGAAGAATTAAATCTGTAAGGAAAGACTATACTTTCAATCACATTAAGAATGCAAGAATTTTCTTTTATTCCCTACCTTATTACTTTAAATTTTTCTAACCCAGTATGTTTAAAGACTGCATTCAGAATGTTTAAATGAAGTTCATTATTATCAAAGTCTTTTCACTAATGAAGCATATGGGAGTTCTGAAGGGGCTGAGATCTTTGCAGCTGAAAGAATAACTTTCTGATCCATCTGATCCCACAGCACATCCCAGTGCTGTGGAAAGGCCTGAACTGCAGTATGGGATGGGGTATGGAACATCTGTCTCACCTTTCTGACCTGCAGAGGCTCCCAAACAAGTAAGAGCTGGAGTATTTGATAGCAGTTGTCTTACTGAGCTTTTTGGTTCAGTGCAGTATGACATTATTCTGTAATTACATGGTTTTTCCTGCCCAGAGAAAGTGGATTTTTCAAATTTTTTTCCCCACATCAGTGGAAGTCAAGGATGTCCAGGTACTCCGACACCATTCTCTAAGACTTCTCCAGTTCTTCTTTCCCAGTTTCCTAGGGTTTAGCAGTTGGTTTGCAGGTGGATGGCTTGTCCAGCTTTCATGCTGTACAGCGTGTAACAACCGGAGTCAGGTTTTTCTCGCTTTTTTTCCCCTCTTTGAATTTTCATGGATGATATTTGCCAAGGTTGATTCATAGAATGAAGTCCTGGTGCGTCCACCCGTCAGCGTCTGTGCCGAAGCAGCCAAGCCTTCCTTGGGTGCATTCCCATCCCTCATCAGGCTCCACACAAATGTGCACCATTTTACTGATTGGCTTATTAGTTCTAAAATCTCCAGATTCTTTACCTCATTCTGGCAGTGAAAAGCTGGGAGGAGGGCTTTTAACTGAACATATATTACAGAAACACTACATTTAAGTCTCCTTTATAATGGAATGGAGAACTGACCCCAGATTTTTCAGATCTGTAATGAAGAAAAGGTTCGTTGCATGACTCAATGTGCTCTTGCTGTTTGAGGAGGTGCTTTATCTTTATTACACATCTTTTAATCTTTTTAAGTTCAGAGCATACACTCCACACCAGGATCTAATCTGCCTTGCTTTCTTTACTAAACTTTTTTATACTGAGATGAATAGTATGTGTGCATAATTCTCTTATTTTTTAATTAACATTTTCCTTGCTACTAGAGCAGCTGGGCGAACTGATCATTCTCATTCTTCTAAAAACTGTTCTTTTAATAATATTTCTGTTTAATAGAATGATCTCAGACTAGAGTTTATTGCTGCTTTTTTTTTCTTTCCTTTACAAGGTTTCTTTTAAACCTGCTATTTTAGGTACATGTAAATAGTTGTTCTTCATTCCAATTTGATATTTGCTAATCCTGAGCAAGTAAGAACCATACACTTGGTTCAGATTTGTCAGTGCACAGAAGTATTAACAAATACACCTCTTCACATTCAGCATCCTATACTGGTTTCCAGTTTACTCTAAAAGGTTTAACACCAGGTAATTGAAAGCTTCTAAGGCCGAAAAAGGCCAGCCATAATTATTAACAGGTACTCAGGAGACTACTAGGAATTATGAGTTAATGTCTTTCATGTGTCTGGAATTCTGGAGAGGATTCCCTGCATTAAGATGAAGCTGGGCCCTTATTAAAGAAGTTTCACAAATTGATGAGGTGTCTTAGGTTTCACAGTTGCATTCAAACCACGTGCTCCCTAAGCTGCATACTACTGACCTCTTGCCTCTTCCATCCTATCTGCCATCCTTCAATTTGTAGGCAGGTTCCCACGCAGTGAGTATTATCCAATAACCTCGCTGCCCGCTCGGCTGGAATCCGCACAGGCTCCTGGACAGGATTCTTTTTCAGATGCTAGGTTTTAAGGCATGAGATGAAGAAGGTGAAAGACTCGATGCCTGCTCTGAGCTGGCCACATCATTCCTGTCAGAACCACTGCACAAGCTCTGCAAATTTACTTTTGGCACATCTCTCTGTAGATTTCAATGGAGCCACTGATGGATCTGGCCTACTTGTAAGCTGCAAGTAGAAGTAGAACCAACCTAGAAGTGGTCAAATGTAAGATAACCAATGGCTGATGTAAGCTTCTTCCCATATCTAGTCACCATTTCCTTCATAAGACTGGAAGCTGGGAAGCAGCTATTTTGGGTGTTCCAGAGGCCCGCATCAGATTAAAGACATCATTGCACAAGGTACCATACAGAACCATATAAAAATACGGTCCTTATTCAGTCTAAATTACTTTTGGGGCTGAGGATAACTTTAATTTAAGAAAGAAAGAACATTGCACAAGGCATCTAGAAGCATGGCCATGGATCTGCATTTGTTTCCACGTGATTTTTTGGCAAAACTGAGTTTGGAAGTAGAATTCAGCTGATCAGTCTGTGCTGACTAAACTGCTGCCCTTCCTAGTCAGTAGGAAAAATTAGGCAGCAGTTTCAAGGGCAGCTGCATAAATTCAGCTAAATCATAGAAAAAGCTTTTTATTCGTTATAATATGGCCTGGGGCAAAATAAAGCTGAAGTTATTAAACTGTAACTAAAAGCTGGTCACAGTAAAATATATTGAAGTCAAGATTAAAAGCACATACAGAGTATGAACTTCTAGTGTGGAGGGTGGAGGTTAAGAGAGGAAAAAGCCTAATTCCTTGGTGAAAAACTGAATTTCCTGAAATCTCTTTTCTTGTATCCAAAGTGGATTCTGGGAATTGAAAACTGATATTGAATGTCTGCATCATTCAAAAGAAAAAAAGCATCAATCCAGTAATTTTTACTTATAAAAACAATAATAAGAGCATGTCCTTTCCACAGTGACCTGGATAACTTTTTTAAGAGCTGCAGACAGCATCCTATGTCAAACAGTAGTTTTTGCATGGCAGGGTTGAACTGTTTTGAAAATGCAACAGTTGGCCAGGATAAACCTTTATCTTCATTTACCCATTGTTACTCGTATTTTTGTAGCCTTCTGGTAGCAAGAGGCCACATTTCCATGAAGATAAATTCCTTGTTAGACCCAACTGTGGTCTGAGGTCATTGCATATCTGTGCCAGGACAGACTTAGAAGTGATGGTGAATAGGAAGTTTTTGTGTTGTATTGTCCTGGCTTACAGCAGCTGGAGCCAGACAGTGTTAGAACCAATATAAGCATGGGCTAAAGCAGGCATATCTTTCTATTTGCTCATCACACAACAATGAGTAAATAAACACTGTCCTCCATCCAGACTGAGCTGTCAGCCCAATTAGGCAGGAGAATGTCCCAACGTCCCATGTTTCCTATACCTTCACCTCCAGTTTGTACCGCTCGCACGCCCGGGGTGATTTCGGAGCGATGTGGCAGTATTTAAACACAGCCTCGCTGCTGGCAGGGGTCAGCTCTGCTGTGTCAACACTAATCCTTCCTGTCTGCTATCAGCTAGTTTGACGTTTGATGTGTGTCAAGTTTCTGTGGCCACTGGAAGCTAAATATCACGGCTCTGAGATAACACTTTGCCCCACTTTCCTCCAATTGGTGAATAATTTTGCCTTTTCTCTCCTCAAACTCTGAGTCAAGGGGGTCACAAGTTACTAAGACAACCTTGCATTTGCCTGAGAAATTACACTAGAACACCATTTCCTATCCTTCAGTTGCAGTCACAACAGAATGTCCTCGAGTACAAGTATTTTAAGCCTGACATTTTGAACATCTCATTGAAATTAGCTCTTTCCTTTTCCAGTAGGATAAATGGAGCAGGTCTAACACTGAGTTCTACAAACTTCTTAAAATTTGACACAAAAAAAGCCAGCCACCCAAAGTACAGAATATCTCAATGCTCACGTCAGACTTGTCCTAAATAAACCCAAAGGTTTCTCTCACCCCCTTCAACTCCACCAAACAGTTTGTTATGACTCTGTGATAAAGATCAGAATCTACTGAGAGATAAGGCAGGACCACCACCAAATTGGGCCTTCAAAGCAGGCTAAACTGCATTATACCACAGTGTGAAAGGATATGGCTGTCATG
The DNA here is from genome assembly GCA_013389985.1 of Dryoscopus gambensis. Classification (NCBI taxonomy): domain Eukaryota; kingdom Metazoa; phylum Chordata; class Aves; order Passeriformes; family Malaconotidae; genus Dryoscopus; species Dryoscopus gambensis. The sequence continues at coordinate 361,592 of WEIT01025390.1, forward strand.
AAGGTGCCAGCTCTTGTCAGAACGCTGTTCCTCCTATTTTTGCACCAGAGGAGCCTTTCCCAAGAGCCCCACGAGCCATGGGCTGTTAATTGTGGGCCGAACAACACACGAATCATGCGGTCCCCAGGTCTGGCATGCCTGGTGATCAGCTGTGTCGCCTACACGGGCTCAAACACAGACTGACATACCTGGAGGATTCTGAACTGCAGCATGTCCACATACAGAGCGTTCAAATCAAGGCAATTTCTCATGCTCGGGAATATTTTATTCTTCGGGTGCACAGATACAAGTAAATATCGGCAAAACTTGCCTAACAAACAGCATCCAAACACATTTTCTGACTCAGCAGCACGTGGACTGTACAGATTTGAGTCTGTGTGAGAAAGAGGAGCAAAAACACCTCCAAAAACACCTCTGAAAATTAATTTCTTCACAAAAAAAGAAAGAGGTAGAATATATACACATCCAGATCCCTATTTATACCAGCCTAACCAGTCACCAAAACTAGGAGAATGGTGCACAGTACAATAACTCTCCCCAAAATCAGATTTCCCCCTCAAGGAAATGACTTTAAAAAATTCCACACTGATGTTAAAAAGTAAAAATTCTCTCACTTGTGTTATCAAGGTCATTGAATTTGAAAGTGTTTTTAGTCTCAGCTCCAGATATGAGCAAAAATAACACAACAAAATCTGTGTGCATGCATATGTGATATAGTCATTATGGATGTAATTTTACACTATATACACAATTCAAATTTAAATATATTTCAGCAAGGATTTAGGATTTTCTTTGTCAAACAGTGCATTAGTGCCAACTGTAAATATTCAGGCTCTTTGTTGAATGGTCTGTCTTTGCAACAGACATTAATTACCCTCTATTCTAAAAGTTTTAGCTCTTTCAAATTTAGGGGATAAATTATGAAATAAGAGTTCCTCCTTTACACCAGAGTTACTAAATCCCTCCAGCCTTTCACACTCACCAAACCACATAAGATGTCTGTGGCTGAGGCACACTAGGAAAGAAATGTGCCCTCTCCATCTTTAATGACAAAACCTGACCTTGATCTCATTTGAGTCTCTGGGAAGGATTAAGGCTTGGGATAGAGAAATCCAAAAGGCAAACATTTCTTTTAAATTCACAACTGGNGAAAATCCTGAAGTTTAACATAAACATTGGACAAAAAGTAGATATTTAAAGCTACAACACAAGTTTAAAACCGTGCAGCAACAACCCTTATCAATCTTATCAGTGAGAAGTAATAAGATTATACTAATTCCGAGATATATTTCCATTTACCTGGCTGTGTTCTTGCATTTACCATGCTCAGCCTTCTAAAGCCATGGGGAGAGTTCTCAGATGAGAACTTAACTTTACTCATCACATCTTTGTCACACGTGAGCCACATAAAAACCAATATATTGGATTCTAGGCCTTCTAAACCAATAGCTTATGAATTTTACTTTATAATCCAGACAACAAACATATCTCCATCCCTATCCAGGACACTGCAAGGCATTATTTGAGGGAAGGTGAGAGGCTTGATCTTACAGGAGTGGCTGTAAAGAGAAAGAACCAGAGGGAGCTTCAAGCCTGTCACAGATCCTTTATGTATCAGAGGAAATTATCTGTGTTGCGTAAGGAACAGCAACATGCTTCTCTCACCGTGAGAGCAAGAAGGGAAAGGAGGCGTTTAAGCAGGAGTTCTGTCATTTTCAATATTATCTACATGAAGCACAACAACTCTTCCCAAAGTACATAGATGTTGGGATATTTCACACAAACCACTGCTCTGCTAACACGGAACATAAACTTTTGGGTGCACTGTGAATCCAACAATTTTAAGGCATAAACTTTCATTGAAGATATTTTGTGCGCTTGATCTTCAGCTTATGTCCTTCATTACAGCTGTTAACACCTAACAGGGAGCACAATATGGCCAAAGCAGCCTTGTCCCTAATGCTGAATGGTTTACAAGCAATGCTCCTCGGCTCTTTTATGAGCAATTCAGAATTTCTTGGGGTTTTCCAGCTGCTTTCAGATCACTGGTTCGACTAAGTCACAATACGGCCTACCCAGCCTCTTTTCCCAGACAGGAACTGGAACACATGGCTTGTGGTTGCGGTAAATTAATAAGGGGGTGAAAAAAAAGAAATAAACAGAAGGGACTTTTCCCATGTGCTTTACAACAGTGCAAATCTGTCCCCCATCCAGTTCATCTGCAGCATACCATCCTCCTGCCAGCCGTTCCTGTACTCACTTGCTATATGATGTAACTCCAGTCTCCCCCCACCACAAGTTTTATTTTTAATGGGTTCTCTGGATTTCGAAAGGCCAGATACTGATGATGTAAACTGGTGTCAACCCACTCTGGATTTTGAAACCAGATCCAGATTTGCTTCTAAAATATGTATTTAAATGTATGAGGAATTCCCTGCTTGTAATGTATATAGCCTTAAGCCATAATTATTGTCTCTACTTGCATAAGAACATTTACATACCTATGCAACAAGAACGCTCAGAAAGAAGTATCTTTTCTGAGTGAATTTCACTTTACATAAGTATATTGCAAATTAGGCCCAGAGATAATAGAGCATTATAAATTCTTCAAATGCAGTATTCTTCAAAGGTGAAAAATTCCTACTAAAATGCTGGATTTCCTGAAATGTTTTACAAGAAAAAAAGTCTGTGTTGTATTTTTAAACTACATCCTCCTCTCTACCATTCATGTGTCAGTGCAAGAACCATTAGAAGGTCTTTATGTGGTGTGACTGTGAGTTTCTTCATAATTATCAGCAGAATATTTCTGGAAAGCCCTTTCCCTTCATTTCCACAGGTCTGAGGAGTGTGACAGAACTGACAAATCTCAGAAACATGCTGTGAAGAAGCACAGCCGCTCAGCCACTGTTCATTCTTTGGCAAAGCTTCGGTCGGCCTGTGGTTTGCGTAGTCTGAGAAACCATTTAAGCGTCATCCAAAATTACAGTGAGCAAGAGTTGCATTTCAGCAGAGGAGACCCAAAAGTCTGTATAACTAATTTTCCCACAGTCCACAAACCCAAGACTTCAATCCTAGTGTAGTCTCACCCTCTGCTTTTACACAACTGATCAACATTTGTAACCAGCTGATCTGCTGTCTGTCAAAGGATGGGGACCCAGCTCTTCCTCAGCATGATGTTAAGTAGGTGAAACAAACCACTGCCTAAAGCTCCCCAGAACACGTTGGGGAAGTCATTTAACTTGTAAATAAAGGGCCTGGCTGTGGCCCTTTACAACCACTCTGGCATTGCTAGTCCCTTGGATGCCCAAGTCTGCATGTTCTCAGAAATCTCCTCTAGGCAAAGTATGAGATCAGGCTCCGGGCCTCAATCCAAAAGTTCACGGAAACCCATGGAAATAATTCCACTCGTTCGCTGCAGTTAGCATGGGAAACCAAATTGCTCTGAATGCACCTGAAGTATATCCACAGTCAAGTACTTAATCTCCACATGCAGAGCTTCAGCCTATAGGTGTTTGCTTATTCATATTCCATGCATTTACCGTAACATCACAAGATCCACTCTTCATCCAAGACATGACTTAAAGCAGATGATGATAATTGTTGGCAGTAAAAACAAGTATTATGGTCATGCCCAAAATTCATGTCTGTTACGCCAAGCATTACATGTAATTAATTTGTGATGTGTAATGTGTCCCACAGACTTTATCATGTCTCCTCCTCAACTGCCCTTCAATGTTACACCACAGATGAAAACAGGATTTGTTGACAGGTCTATTATAGACACAACGCCTGGCCCAAATCTAAACCAGCCATTTACTATAGAGACTGCACTCAGACTTCACTAATTATCAGAAAATGATGTTTAATAGACCACAAAATGTAATTTGAAGGGAAAATAATAAAAAAACCCTCTTGGTTTTGGTAAGCTGTAACTTATGCAGTTGTTGCATGACTTCAAATAGGCTCCACCAGCTTCTCATACACCACACCAATGTAAGCCTACTATGGCCATCAAGGAAAAACAAGGTGCAAAAATAGCTAAAAGTAATCAAAACAAAATTCTGATGATATAAATATGGAGGCTTCTAAAAATTACGCCATGATATTTAATTTATTTCTGGGAACCAAAGGTCGGACAGTTGTCTGTGCTAGTAGGTCTGACCATCTTAGCAAGGCCCCAAAAGGAGTCTAATCTCTCTTGGTTGGCAGTACCTGGGCTTGTCACAATCCAGAAGGCTAACATGAAATTTGGAATTCTAACGTGACATTTTTGAATGGCTATCGGAGCTCATGTCTTGAAGTTTAAGTCCAAAAAACAGCTGAAGCAGAACCAAAAAGATCTGAGCATATCTGAAGCCTAAATTCTGTAAATAGCACCAAAAATGATCAGGCAAATTGGCCCTCACTAACTGTAAAATGCTGTATTTCTTTTGTGAAATATGTGATTAGCCTGCATAACTGCATGTGTAAAAACAGAATTTAAAAAGTAATAAGATGGGCAAAAAATGGGAAAGTCTCCTTTAAGAAAAGATAATTTTTTTATCTCTCTCAGCATTAGATTTTATTCTGCAATTGGCACATGCATTTATCATACCCTTTTTTAACTTTACCCTTTTCAGTGTAGCAGGAAATACAAGCCAGATCAAGAGGATACCTCTGCAGTGAGGTAAAAAGTGATCTAAGAAAATTATCCTAAATTTCAAATAGAAATATTTTAAAAACTGTTATTGAAAGGCTATTCCTGACTTTTTTCTTTTGCCCTCCCAAATTTCAACTACAGGCTGCAATAAAAACAGAAAATGTGGTAAGGAATTATGAATCTTCCATACAGGCACAAATTAGGGTACTTACAGGTACATGGACACCTTCAGATGCCTCATGAATGAGATGGTTAAATTGCTACTGGCTCCAAATGTGGTGATTTATGGTAATGGGAAACTATACAATATGCTCTTGAAATGCAGTTTGAAATGATTGATAAAGCTTTAGTCTGACTGAACACATACAGTAGATAGATTAAGTGTCTGGCTTATCTGTCTGGTCCTGAGTGTTCATCAGTCAACCTCACTAACAAGCTGAAAGTCAGGATTGTGGTCAGCAAGTTCATATTCATCTGAAAATATGGGGTCTGCAGCAAGCTCTTTCACACAAAGGCAGCACACTGAACCTGTTTAATGCTTGCTTACCCCTGCTAATGCTCCGGGAAAGGAAAGAACTGCAGACTTGAGAAGCAAGTTCACCCCTTGCATTTACTTTCCCCCTTCATTACTTTTTAACATCACTTTAAGTAACAACTGCTGAAACCCATTAACAAACTCATTTTATGGTGCCAGAAATCTCAATAGCTCATAAAATTGTATTATGAACCACGTTAAATTTTGCTCGAGTCAAACGTGATTTAATAGCTTTTAATCCAAACACTGGATTTCTGTGTGAGGAGTTGCCTTCCAGCCTAGTACACAAAACAGCTTCAAAGTAAAGGCCCAGCTCATAAAGGTGAAGTAGGGTAAGAAATGTATGGTGTAGAGGATGTGGGTCCAAACTCCCAGTGATGTAAAGCAGGATAATTCCATGGCCTTCATGAAATCCCTGCTGCCAGAGCCAAGATGTTCAGGGGAATATCTCTAGAATAGTGGCTTCACCAATAACTTGAATTTCACTGATTTAAAAGATGTGACTATCAATATTCTCATGGGCCAATCCAGGTACTTAAGCTGGATTTCAAGCTAAAATGTAAAGCATGTCCTATGGAACACAGGAAAAATTCAGCACAAGACGAGCCTTTTCTAAAAGATCAGCTTCTTCCCCTCCCACCATTCACCACTTTGGGGGGGTATTTAAAAAGAAAAAGGATCAATGAACTCCAAACCCCTTTGCTGTTAATCCATGCTGAGCTTCAAACAAGCCTGTAGAAGGACAAGACCTGAAAAGGTATTCACAAAAAAAGAGGCAATGGACACAAAAGTGTATGTTGCTAATTAAAAACGTAAAATTATATCACAATGACTTTAAATAAGAATGATCTCAGTCTAATCACATAATACTTTCTTTTGTGCTCTAGGTCACGCCGTCACTCAGATGCAGCATTCAGGAAGCACATTTCATTAGACTAAATAAAGCTTCAATCATGTGTAAAATTTCCAACTTGAATAGGCAGCCATCATATCATTCATCAGTCTCAATGTATTTAATGGGTGTAATTTCTTCCTCATATTTCTGTGTTGATTGTTTCATTTCCATTGTAGAAATCTTTCAAGGTTGCTCTTTTTGCTGTTCTCAGGATAAATAATACTTTTTAAGTTGTATCCCAAAAATACATCCCTTTTTGTTTGTCAAAAAAATTGGGTGATGGGGATAGATTTAAACCAAGACAGAGAGAAACAACGAACCCAAATCACAACACACACCTTCCCTGCCAGGAGTCGGATGGTATTACCCGTACTTGCATGTCTTGCAATAAATAATTATGCTTAATCAAAAACAAATTGAGCAGTCTTGTTCAAACACAGCAGCCCCCTGTGGATGCTGACACTGTTTCTACAGATGAATACAAAGGGATTATGTTTAGCACATTACTTTAAAGCAAAACACAAGAGCCCATCTCCATCCTTTGCTTCCTCCTTCCCCCTTTCTCACCCTGACATGCATGCATAGACAAAATAGTAAAATAAAACCTTTTGCCTTTCAAATTTCAAATGGAAAGGGTGAATTAACAATTCAGGGAAGATTTGCAAACTCATCAGGAAGAAACCATGGCAGAGAAGTGTATCTTTCCAGCACCAAATGTTAGTCTTCTAGCTTAATCTGGAAAAGAAAATATTTTCTCCTAGACACGTAATTTGGATGCAGAGCTACCTTGCTTATGAGAGGCAAAATTATGACAGTTCTGGGCTCCATACATAGCCAAGGTTTCTGCACCAACAATATAACTTTGTCGTTTTCTATCTGGCCTACTTCCCACCACCACCACATTTCTAAATTTTTTTTTCACTTTTTATTTCTTTCTATCCTCCACAGAAGACAGAAAGGCAAAACATCACACTGGGATTGGACTAGACACCCAGGCTAAGCCTCTCCTCCTCTGCCCAGCACAACCTTTTCCAGTTCTTCTCCTTTGCTCTCTCCTCCTTCTCCTCCTCTCTACGTACGTTTCAAACATCTGTTGTTTCCCCGTGACCCAGCCCCAAACCTGTAATGGGATCTGTTCTGCTGCATGAGGCTCAGCACAAACAATAATTTCCATTTCAGAACCCCCAGTCTAACTGGATCCCAAAGCCTCGCAGGCTTATCCTTATTAGCAGCACATCCAAGCTGGTGGATGAAAACACAAAATGGTTTACACTCACCTTTTCTGATATGTGAATATGTTTCAGAATCCCAGATTAAGCAAAGAGGATGGGATAGAAGATTTATCCATCAGGCTATTGCAGCTCCAAGTGTAGCAGTTTCCCAAGTAGTGATTTGAGGCCCATGGAGTGGAGTCCTGAAAAAAATCAAGCAGTAAAAATACAGATTTAGTAATATTTCTTTTTGATCACAACTTTCAATGAGGACTAGTTATTTTGGATGTCATGATTATTTGTGAGGGTTGAGACACCATGGGAGGAGAGTAACTGGCAGAGACAAAGAAGACAGCCTCAAGAGGTTATTTCCTCATGGTTGAGACAGAAAGCTGACAGGTTTCATTTTGAAAAGAAAAAAAACCAGGAAGCCAAGGCTGTTACTTGGTTGCAACAATATCCAGAAGAAGTTCAACTGCAGATGCTCATGACCCAAATGAGAATAAAAAGTCCCATGGAAAACCCTGAGGACCACCATTCTGGCCAGGGTAGTTAGGTACAGTTCAGATAATTTCTGATAACACCGCTACTCATCATTTTGATACACAACCTAATTTTCATTCAAACCAGTGGTAAAATTCTGCTGGCAGATGCTGAATTGGAGAACTTTGTCCAATGCCCAGAAGGAAAGAGAAAAGCCAGAATCCTTCTCCAAGGACCATGGGGAGACTGGAACCACTTTTTAGCTCTGCCAGAAGTTTCCCACGTGACCGCTTGCCAATTTTTAATTTTGTCTGACCAAGAAGCTCAAATATATTTTTAAAACCTAATGAACTTTATAAGCCAGTGCCTCTGTGGCATAATTCCCAATAAAAAGGAAAATTAAAAAAACCAATAGTGCCTGGGAATGTTTTTAGTGCAAGAATTTTAAATGGTCATAGTAACCACTTTTTCCCTCTTCTGTGGCAAAGTGGAATAGGTATAAAAGCTTCCTCATCCATAATATGTGGCACAAGATTGATTTCCAATTACTCCACTTCATACTGTATTTGTTTCATAAGAGTTCTTAATGTGAAAAGAAATCTCTACATTTCATTGGAGAGATCCTTATACTGTTATGGATAAAGAAGAAGAGATGGAAACTTGCCCTGCAAAAGGAAGCCTGCATCTGCTAAATCCATGATAGGGTCACTCTTCAGCTTCATATGTGTGACTGGAGCATTTAAAACACAGATCAGCTCAGCTCAGCTGCAGCCTGACAGGTACACAGGATTCCACAGTATCACAGCATCTTTAATCTTGGAATGTTTAGAGTCCAAATCATCACATACTTTAAAGCATGGACTTTTTCCCTGTGTTTCCATCGTCTTTAGTGTCCATGAAGGCATCTGAAAATTCTCAACCAGATTCCACTCTGTACTTAAGCCGTGGCAGAGGATTTAGGAGTCAAGACTGGGACATGATCTTGGCATTACATGGACATTCCAGAAGGGGATGCACAGGGCTAGAGGATTTCCCTCTCAAGACTTGCTCAGAAAGAGCTGCCTTCCTCTTTAACTGAACATGTATTCATATTTTTATTCCTATCAGCATTTTTTTTCTTTTAGCATTTACAGGCTCCACTCATATCTGAGGTCCTGCTGCCTTTGGACAACCACACAGAATTAGGAACTGAATTTAGAGCTACAACTTTCCAGCTTGGGCCTGTCAGAGAGATCCTAAAGTCTTTTCAGGTCAATGTCTGCAGAGCACACAGCCATTTCCCAAAGGCCAGCAAGAACGCTGTCATTTGCTTCAGCAGGCACAAGATCAAAATCCAGCCATGGCCATGCATGTACTTCCCAAAAATGTTCTATCCGATAAAAATATTTGCACTCTCTAAGGGGAGTCAGGAATGAGAAAGTTACAGAAGGGTTCATAAACACAATCCCAACAAAAAAGAGCTCTGCCTCAGATGCAGCTTCAAATTCCCAGCTCATCTGTTTCTCTCATTATGCCTGGCAGATACAGAACAGTTTTGCTTGTCATGAGCTGAAAGGGTTAATGCAAGGCTGGAAGTTATTTACAGTTAATAGCAGTGGAAAAATTGCAGAGCAGTTTGGTCCAGCATCTAATCACAAAAATAGTTTCTTGTAAAGAGACTTGAGGGCAGAGACTCTGCAAGTTCTTCACGTATTTTACGTTTTTTCTTCAAGAAATGCCAGTAAACCCAATATTCTGGGATAAAGTTTTCCATAGCTTTCTGGTGACCTTGACAAAAAGGAAGTCAATAACTGGCAATTATAAGGAGAAAAAAAAAAGTTGGCCCAACCTGTCCTCATTTCATCAAATGTGGTATTTCCAGTTTTTTGACTAGCATATTTAGTCAGAAATAATTTTGGGTTATTTTAAGAGTGCAAAGGCACTGGAGAGAGTAGTAGTGTACAGTTAGATTAACTTTATTGCTTTGAAATCCTGATGGTCATCTTCAAAACCAAATGTCAAGAAATCATGCAGAGCTACGCATAAGCTAGGTCTCTTGGCTTTAATAGACAAGAAAATCTCCCAAAATTCAAGTCAGCAGTTGCAGTAAAAGTTTTGTTGAAGCATCGAGGCTACTTTTAAGGATTTGAGAAGCTCTTGGTTTAAAAATAAAAACAAAATAGCTTCACCTTCACTGAAAGACAACACTAAAAATCAGTTGCCCTTAAGAATCCTAGCTTAGAATCACATTTCTGCAGTGCCTAAAGCTTCAGCTGCAGCGTTAGTTTAAAAGGATCTGAGTATGCTCAGCAGAATCAATTCAGAGCACGCTGTTATTTCAGTGCGTATTAGATTCAGCATTAAATCAAATCTTTAGAGGTATTTATGTATCTATTTCCGATTGAAATAAAATCTTTGAAGGTATTTATGTATTTATTTCCGTAGAAATCAAGGATTTGGGCTTTTATGTTTTACAGCAGATCAGAGTAAGACACAAGAAGAAAAGCCTAACTCAAAGAAGTTTCTAGAAGTGCTGTTATCTAGCAGCCAATACCACTGCTGGAGATCCCTGACCTTTATTGCTTTCAGATTAAAATATTCAGAGCTTGAACCAGAGGGCAGCAAATTAAGCAAAGGGCTGTCATCCCTCACCTGGGATGAGTGCTCCTGCTGCTGCTGCAGCATTCCCGGACAGTGAGAGAAACAAAAAACTCTCTGACCTGACAGCAGCAGATAGAGCACTAGCAGTGGGAACATCAGTTGCAAGTAATAACTCAAAGCATTTCTTCTGTTGAAATCTCTTGTCTCTCGGTGCACATTTGCACAGTCCTTTTGCTTTGTCTGAGACCTTTGACTGCAATGATCATCGTGATGAGGTGGCAGGGCAAGGGGGAACGGCTTTAAACTGACAGAGGGCAGGGTTAAATTAGGTACTAGGAAAAATTCTCTGCTGTGAGGCTGGTGAGACACTGGAACAGCCCAGAGAAGCTGTGGATGGAGGTGGAACACTGCCCCATCCCTGGAGGCATTCCAGTCCAGACTGGATGAAGCTTGCAGGAGCTGGGTCTGGTGGAGGGTGCCACTGCCCATGGCAGGACAATTGGAACCAGGTGGTGTTTAAGGTCCCTTCTGACCCAAACCATTCCAGAATAAGTCACTGGCAAAGTACAGTTCAGGCCCAAAGAGCAGCGCAGTTTCCTGACATGGAGACAAGATGTCCACAACCACTCATACCCAGGGGCTGACAGAAACGCTATGGAGCTGCCACATTTTGGCAGTTCCAAAACATCCATGTAATTAACAAACGGTAGGGCTTTCTGCCCCCGCTTCTTCTGACTGTTTTCATTTCCCTTGTTATCAAACAGTTTGGAGGAAGTTAGTTCATGAAAGAGAACTAGGGTAGGCCCTTCTCTGGAAAATTCCCACTGGTCTGACTTCAAGGCAAATAAAAATGCTTTATTGTTTCTTCTGCTGATCCTCCTAACTGGTCAGCAACCCCCCAGGGCACAGTTAGTGCAACAAGTTCAGCTCGGAGTGCCTGGTGTCTCATGTACAGCTCTAGTTAGGAATGAGTTTCCTGTTGCAAAAGAAGGATCCTGTCAAAGAGCTGCTGCCTTTTTTTTTTTTAATTTTTAATTTCTCACCTGTTCTTGTCCATGTTTAGAGAGAGCTCCGGAGGATGATGCTTATTTTTCCACTATACAATTTTTGCCAAGTGTCCAAAATAAGAATTCCATGGTATATAGAAAGAAATAGACAGCTGGTTCCCCACCACCATTTCTCACCTCTGCCTGCACTCAAAGCATCACCTCTTAAATTTCTTCTGCGTGGTTCAGAGGGAGATGTAAACTTGACTCTAATCTACCTATTCCAGAACTTGACTCTAATCTACCTATTCCAGATGGATTTACTACACCAAAAAATGCTTAAAAAGCAGCAAAAGGAGACCGAAGCCCAAAACAGTAAAAATAAGTATAATTTAATATATTTGGGCTTTTATCATCTTCAGCTATTTTACAAGAATCAGAAGAATATGGATTTAATATCTGCCATTAGTACAAAAACTAAGACTGAGGGCTGATGTAGGTACTGAAGCACAAGCAAACAGAGCCCTGTTACATCCTTATAAAGCAGCATTCCCTCAAATGAGGGAAAGAGCATGAAATAAAGGCAGACTTCTCCCTCTCCTTAAACCAGCAGTCTCCTATGCCACAGGTAGCCTTTCCAATTTCCCTCTGACTTCAGGTGGAGTAGGGAAACTCTGAGATGTTTTCACTGAGTTCAATGGGAGTGTTTCCACTAACTTCAGAGGGGTTTGGAACACACTCAATATAAATAAGGATAGCAGAATGGCAGAAAAAAACCAAATGTACTATTTAAAGCTAAGAAAAAATCCATTGTGGTTCAATACATCTGAAAAAAATTTCAAACCCATGCTTCTGAAACAGGCTAAAAGAAATTTTGCTCTTACCTATACTCTTACCTAGAATGTTGTTTCACATTTCTCAAAATTCTATACAGTCTACTAAAAAGCCAGACATGTGGAAAAAGAAGTAACAACAATCTATCTTCTTTCAGGATTCTCAACATAATCCTGGTCTGACTGAAGCTTTATGTGGATTTCTATGAAACCAGAATTTCAACCCCTGAGAAGAAACTGCAACCCTCATTTACAAACAAAAAATCTGTCAAAAAACTGGCACAAAAACATAACTAAACAAAGTACACATGGGATTTCAAATGAGATTAGAAGCATTGTTTTGACCCTGTGGCTTTCAGAGGGGTGTGAGAAAAACACAGTAAAGAGCACAAGAGGCCTTTGCAAACTGGGCAGCTGAGACAGACAGTTTAAAGGAATTGGAAAAGAAAGTCTAAACGGAAATGGAGTGAAAGGAAAATACAACTCCATCTAGGGTGAAAGGAATGAAGACCAATAATCATTGGGATTCAGTTTTCTTTCTGTGGTAGGTGCTGTAAAATCCATGTTGGAGGAGCAGACAGAAAGGTCAGGGAAGTCAGAATTATTATATGAGAAAGGAAGTAAGGAACAATGGGCTCAGAGAAGTCATGACAACTGAAGGATTGGTGGTCTTCACTGGGAAAGAATGGGTGGCCTTTATTGACGGGCTCTTTCTATAGGGATGAATTGCTGTGAGCAATATCTGCACAGACCAGACGGGCACTGGTGACAGACCTGCTGAGTTATTTGCTGTGGATAAACTATCTAAGTATTCTTTCCTGATTCGATTTTGAGCAGGTCCAACTGCTGCTGCAACATCTCACAAAGCCCAGCCCAAGAAAGCACACACATATGGTTCTTAACATAGGAAGTCTCCTCAGCCCCAGATGGACTATATATGTCCTTCAGCGGAGCAGAAGGTTGTGCTTCACAAAGAACAAGATCCAGTCCACTAAACACATGAGCAAAGTGACATGAAAGGGATGCAAAGCAGCAGAGTTTCACAAACAATACTTAGATGCCTTCTGTCATTTTTTCTGCAGCTCTAGCCACTGCTCCTTGACTCTGTTTCCCTTCAAACATCATCCCTTTTCTACTCCCTTTACTAAAGTTTACAATTCTTTAGAGCAATGGGCCTTTATTTCACTACAAAGGACCTTGGTGAGCATTAATTGATGTTTCCAAAATCACAAGTTATTAATGATTTGTGGTTTGTCGCTGATCACTAAATACACGGTCTGTTCTATTCAGGAAGATTAAACCAACAGATATGAATAAAGAAGAGAGAATAGGTGTGAATTTTTTTTTTT
>WEIT01025390.1:375113-386564 GCA_013389985.1 Dryoscopus gambensis
TTTTTTTTTTTTTTTGCTTGTAATAACTGAGTTATTCATGTGAAGATACTCCTTCAGGAGCAATGAGCAAAATCTGTGCCCTTCTCACAAGAACAACTGAGGGAGGTAGGCAAAAAATGCTGAAATATTTGCCAGGAAATTCAGGGGTTCCATTGCCATGAATGTCCTGCTACAAGTGAGGATCAAGGGTGTGGGATCAAGTAATACTTGTTTACTCCAGATTTAGCACATGAGAGAGCAGGTCACAGGTGGGAAAATGATCTATGTTCAATCTTCTCTTCAAAACAAAGCTGTTCATTGCAGTGGTGAAAAAAAGCCCACAAGGACTGGGAAGTTTCTGTTAGAGGGGACATTTTGCAGGACAAAGCTGTGGGAATCTGTGGGTGTGTAGTATGCTGCGGTTTGAACTTGGGAACTGTGAATGGAATCTTGACATCCAAGAGTAGCAATGAGCAGAAGGAGCCAGCACCACAGACCACCTCATCTTTGAAAAGCCCAAGCCATCGCCCACAGCAATCCAATCCATCTGCATACCACGAGATCCCAGCCTGGCTTCTGTGCAGACATATGAGCATCTGTCCCATTATCCACATGGACCTGTTAAGTGTCCTTCTGTACCTCCTGTGGCTTTGAATACATGATTAGCGATATGACAAGTGCTTTCTTTCCCTGCCAGCACACCCCTCCTTTTTTTTTTTTTTGGTCAGGAAATGCCAGCCCGTGTGAGTATCTCATAGAAAATGAATGGGAAATTTGCAAATTCCTGTAAACACCCACAAACTTTCTCATGATCTCTTGTCACTCTGCAATGGATGGTCCTTTACAACTCCAAGAAGCCTGGGCTGCTGAATACAGCAATCATATTGTGCCAGCCTCTGAAATGTGGGGCTGTTTCACAAGGCAAATGCCCACACTACCTGGAGCTGGGCAAGCACACAATCACTGTAGTCTAAAAGAGTAATTCTGCCTTTTTTTTCCTTTTTTTTTCTTTTCCTTTTTTTTTTAAGCAACCAGCACTACACAATTACAGGTCTGTTGAGCATTAGCTTTCTCAGAGCACTGCTTGTAAAAGCACAGGCTGATCCAGGCTTACCAGTCCTTGACAGGGTCCTGCAGCAGGTTTTCTGGAGTGCTGAGCTGACCCTTCTTAGCATCAAGTCTCCAGCAATTCCTAAAAGTAACATCTCCAAGCCCGCTCATCCTTGGCACTGAAGGAGCCTAAACCATATCACTGCGGAAGAGCACTGATACAGTTTCACTGACTCAAACATCAACCCTGCAGCTCCCAGCTGAGCCAAGTGGCCATTTGAGAAAGACACCACATCTTGACCGGAATACAGAAAAACAGATGAAACCGCAGTGGGGAAATCTAGCAGCGGATTTCATTTGCAAGTCCCCAGAAGTGTCGAAGAGTTACTGGAAAATAGCACCTGACAGGTTATTCTGTTCGAGGGAACCAGGTAAAACCCAAGGAAATCAGTCCCTTTTGGGATGTACAAGCTCCCACAAACACTCAGCCAGATGACCCTGAGATGCCCTTACAGACTCATCAGCAATTCAGCAGCAGCCAGAACAAGGAGGAAATCGAGGCCTTATTAGAGACCAGCCAAAGCAAAACAAACCAAAGACTTGGTTGCCACTGCCAAAAATCTGCTTTCACAAGTCAGGAATCCTGATCATGCAGCTGCCTCACTTACCCCTCATTTGCCCACATCCGCTGAGTTTACAAATGAACCTATTAGAAGGCATGAATTTCTATTTTATTTGCCAGGGGGAAAGATGGTAACAAAAGGAGGCTGTGAGTGAATGAATATGCCAATGCTCCTTTTGGTTTTACTGGCATGTCATTATATTGCAAAAAATAGAACTTGATTTTTAAAATAAACAGAGCATAATATGGAGGTTTCTGTGTAAACAAAGGATTGTACATGTGGTGGTATGATACAAAACATTATGATCAAGAAATTTCTCATTCAGCTTGTCCAATCAGCCAGAACAAACTTGCAGTCAGTAGACTTTAATTATAACTGCATCTAATTGATTATTTTTCCTTCTTTTTTTAAATCTGTGGTATTGTGTTGCTGCATTAACAGTAGCTCTTGACACAAGACTGCACATTATGGACTCCAGGGTAGGAAATGGAAAGAACCGTATGAGTAACCATGTCATACCCACAACACTGGTTACTTGCTATTTATTTTCCTTCAGAAATGTTCAGAGAAATCAGCAAACTGAGCTCTGAATTTGTAGAGCCAGCTCTCTCCTGCCTTTGAGGGGAGCCCCTGTCCACACAGGGAACACGCTGGGCCCCAGAGTCTACGAAGGGAGCTGAGTCATGAGTTCTTAAACTGCTGCTAACATTGAGAGTCAAGCAGTGCTGGCCACAGCCACATACCAAGATAATTCCCTTGGGAAAATCATCAGCAGAAAGAGAGGCACCTTCAGGCTTATATGACAGATAAACGGGGATTTTAAAAAATCTAATACAGAAAATGTGGGCACCAGTCATAAGTTCACATCCTTTTCTCAAGCAATCTCTGCATGACTTATTCAAGGCAGTACAAAGTCCCTGTGACAGTTCAAAATTGCATCCAGATTGCTTGACTCAGCCCCGTTCTTCCCTTAGGCACACTGGCTAACGTGTCCAGCAATGGATAAACAAATTAGGATCCTAAACCACCTTTTCAAAGGATTTTGGCATCACATCGCATTAAAACAATGGAATATGGGTTCTTAATTCACTTAGTCATTTTTGAAAATAAACAGAGGGTTACCAAGGATCATGCTAAAAATACACTGCTTCTTTTTGCAAATATTTAAGGCTAGCTATCTGCATATGCTGTGTCAGTCTCTTGACCTCTGCATGTGTGAAGACAACAGTCAGAATTCACACACCCTGCTGGTGTTTCTGTCTGGCCTTGCTAACTGGCCCCTAACCAGTTAATGCTGCCTTTTTTTAGGAGAGTTTTCTAAAAAACATGAAAAACAATAGACATCGAGAATCAGATTTTGGCTTCATCAAATGGCACAATGTAAAAAAAACCCAAATCAAGACTCTCAACAAAGATGTCAGTGACTCAACAGCTCTCAGTAACCACTGCAAAATAAACATTAGGCAGTAATGCTATGTAGGGGTTGAGCATCTGCTAAGAGGAACCATATTTTCATTGAACTATGATTCTAACAGAGTATCTCTCCCCAGCAGAAATATGGCTGAAGGGCAATACTCCAAACATGGAGTGTGCTGATACACAGCAGTCCCCCCTCGCACATCAAACATACTGGTCCCCACTAGAGAAATCACAGAAGATTTTTGTTTTGAAAGAGGATGTCTGACAATAAAAGATAGCATTTAAATTCAGCAGCTTTCTGGTTACTTGTGTGGTACCATGCCCCCAAAGTAAATGGCTCTGAGGGTACCTTTATACGTGGGAGACTGCCCAGTGCCAAACCAACACTGAAATTTAACATGCTGAAACCCCCTCTCAGCAGGAATTATTAGCCAGGATGAATCCATAAAGGTACTTAGCCAGCTACTTCCCTGTGCCAGGGAACTGGTGTGGTCTGCTGAGATGTCTCTGCCACACGCTGCACTGGGAGCCATTGGAATAAACCCAACCTAAACCATGCCACACTGATAGTGAGACCCTGACCTTCAGCTTTGAACCAAACATTCCTGGGAAAACACACTTTGTTTGGGATCTCAAACTCCTAAAAGAAAGCTGCTTTTGATGGCAAAGCTATGGTAAACTGGAGGAGTGTTTGCTCTCTGCCATAATCTTGGATAATAGAGCCAGTTTTCTAGACAGAGCTGAGCTTTGGGAATCGGCTATTCCTGTCAGACCCGGATTCCTGGCAGCAAGAATGCTTGCAATCCGTGCGACTCTGTCCCACGACAGTATGGCTGTGTAAACAGAAGGCTACAGTGGGATTCACATAATACTCTCACAGCAAGACCAGCCACCAAAGCCCTGGCTCTCTATTTTTACCTGTTGTGGGACAGAAGAGTGTTATTTTATGTGGGAAATAGAGCTGGAGCAGAGGGAAATCATTGTACTGCTCCCTGCATGACAGGAGAAAAGGTGCAAGTCTAAACCAGCTTTATTAAACTGTGCATTTTCTTATTCTTATAATGCATTGTGTACAAGAACATGGCACGCTGGATATATCCAGGTGCTAAGCCAAGTCTTGAAAGCAACCCAAGTTTTCCATACCTGTTGGAGTACCTACAGCAGGGCAGACTGACTTTCAGAAATGCTGAGAACCCTCAGATCCCACTGGAGCAAAAAGGCAGAGCCAATAATAGTCAGGCTGAACAAACAACTACTGAAACCCGTGTCTCTGCACAATTAGACTCCTAAATGTCTTAGAAAAGCTGCTTCATGCTGCCAAAATTTGAGCACTTGTTTTTGCAAACTTAATGACAGAATTGTAGCATTTACACAATTGTATTAACAACATCAGCACTAAGTTTCAAAATCAGTATCTTACAGGCTTCCAGGTTTCCAGTCTTCCCTATACTTTTTTTAATATATATATATATAATTTAAAAGATTAAATTGCGCTTGCTAGCATAAACATCAATTTAAATTTGAGCTCTTCTCTCCCTCCACACCTTTGACCAAACAACACTTGTATACCTCCCTTCCAATTAGGAGTACCAAATTCTTTTCTGGAATTTCAATCTAGAACAAAGCCACTTTTTAATAAGGAAGGGGTATTTTTAGCCTGGCTATAAAATATCATTTGCAGGATACTCTAGAATGAAGAACAGCTGAACTTGACAAGTACAGCTGATAGAGAAGATAGGAGTTGATAAATGACAACTGCTGCAGCTTTTAATATCACTTTATCAGCCATAACACAAGTGATTTCTGATGTGGAGTGATCCTTATAATTCCTCTCAGATGCTGATAAATCCAAGTGGCTGGAGAACTAAAAGTCCTGATCCAAAGTCGCTTAAAGAAACAGGCTTTAAAGAGTGACTCAATAAAAATTCCCACCCCAGGCTGCCTGTCAGTGGAAAGAACAAAGAAGAGAGACTCTGAAGGGCAGTTAAGCAGCCAGTTTCACAGAAATCAAGGATTTTGATCCTTGCACCCCCTTTATAACACTGAAAACCTTCTTGTACCTATTAAAATGTCATGAAGGAAAAGAAGGATTTGGGATGAAATCTGGCTTGCATGGAATCTGACATCGTATAACACACAGGAAGGAGGCAGTCCCTTCCCTGTAAAGTTTACAGCATAACTGGAAACTGTGGAGCTGGATACAGCACAGGGGAACACTGAGGCGAGATTGGCCATGGCAGAGAACATCAGCTGCCTCCCCTCTCCTCTGCAGGCGCTCCAGCATTTTGCCAGAGCATGAAGCCTCCCCACTTCACCTGAGAGGAGCAAATCACAGCTTGCCAAAAACAAACCAGCCTTTAACCTTTCCAGTCTTTTAACCTTTACATAAACTGTGCCTATTTTCCCGTGTGAACAATGGCCTTATTGTTTGACTTAAAATACAGTACGTGACCTGTGATGTTAGGAAATGACTGAATTGTTGTGTTGTCAACAGTTACTTTTTTTCCACACCTCCCTATGTCTAGGAATTTCTTTCCATGCACTTTAGTTTTAAGGAAAACACAACACTTGTGAGAAGGCCGCTGATACCTCAAGTTGACAAGTTGTAGTAGGGAAATTACATGACATAGATTTTGAGCAATTCAGAAACTCCTAATCTCAGCCTGCATATCAAAAGAATCCTCCCCAGTTTAGGCATGTAACATTAATTTTCAAGAGTTTACATTGCCGAGAAACTCTGATTTCAGACACACAGCAGGGACTTTACAAAACCTGGCTACTTATTAAAATGCCAGAATACTGAATATCTGGCCAGACTGTGGGTATGTGACTCAAGATGACTGCATGAGAAAATACAGGGTAGGTAAGAGAGCAACAGAGATTAAGAGGAAAAATTCAGACAACCATTCAATATTAGACATGAAGTCCATCTTCAAACACTCATTGCTTACTACAAGTTCATTTAAAATTGGAAAATGTCCAAAACTGTTATGGCAAAGAAGAAGATAAAGCAGAATTTTTACATAGAACAGAGAAGGTATCCAAAGCATCCATCTTTTCAAGGATAAGAGACAACAATATAATGATTAAGGAATAAAAGCTTATGAAAAGGGATCCTCAGAGTTCAAAGAAGATTTTAAAAAGAAGTTCAAAAAAAATGTGAAACATCCCTTAAGCAATGGCACACCAGTTACTAGATTAGAACACTTCAGTCAGTTCAGGAAAGGAAAGATTCTCACTTTTGTGAGGCTCTCTGGACATTGAATGGACATGTGAACGTATGTTTATGTAAAGGAAATATTTACACAGGTTGGGCTTGTTCTTACACGAAAGAACAGGTGGAAGCTGCACACATAAATGTGTATTTTCTGGGCCAAAGCACTGTGTGACAAAGCGGATTGCAGACCTCATTACCCATTTCAGCCAACAGCATCACAGCCTGAGCCAGCTTTCATTTTATTAAATATTGCCTTGAGAGAGTTTAAATTTAGGAGAAGATTCTTTTTTGGCTGCTTTTGGTCAGCAGTCTCCCTTCAGCCACTGCTTCCATGAGCTCCTGGGAAATGACCAGAAATATTCATCTGATTGCTCTTTTGTGGGATATGCTTATGTATCACAGCAATGTGAAAGGGATACCACTTCAATGATATAATGCATATTTTAATCGGAGGGTAAGGAATTATTACTCTACAGCTCTGAGATTTTAACTTACAAAATTCTATGTGAGTACCTCAGGGGTAGGTCAAGAAGCATAAGGCACCCCTAACATACTACCTTCAGAAAACTAGTGTGAATATATCTTAAATTTGATAGAAATAGAAATAATCTAAAGAGAAAAGAAAGAATATCAAAGGAGAAGAGGAAGGTCTCCCAAACAAGGGCTCCTGTGAGCTAACCAGAATGACATTTCCATGTTTCTCATCCAAAAAAAAAAAAAAAAGAAAAAAAAAGAAAAGAAATAAAAGGGAGGGGGAAAAAATGGTTCCACATAATGCAACAGCTCCTCAGTTAATGTAAACTGGCGCCAGTTCATTGAAGTCAATGGAGCTACAGTGATACGTACCAGCTGAGGATGGGGTTCTGAATTTGTAGGCATTTGGCATAATGCCAGCCTCTGTCTGCATACAGACTAGTATTGTGTATGTAAACACTGTCTGACTCTTTAAAAATCATAACTTTTAAAAAATGCTTTCTAGTGCTGGTGAATTTGTCGTGTAAAACAAATCACGGGCTCCCTGTGTTTGGTGCCTCCATCCGAGCAGCAGGTCCGAGCAGCCCTGCATGGGCTCTGGTTTTGCTCACCAAATTCCACCAAGCTAAAGGATGGCTCACTCAAAGCACAACTCAGAACAGAGCTCAAAAGAACAGCTGCTTCCTCTGTCCTGAATAATAAAATTTTCACATTTCATGCTAAGTCTGTTGTGAGAGGGTTAAATGTTGTGTTAGGAAGTAAAAGGAGGTGGTTAAGCTGCACCCTGCCAAGAACCACCAGGACTTCCAGATTCCTCTCTCCACTTCCAATCATTATTATATCCTCACACCACAGACTAATAATTTATTGTTTTTGTAGCCCAAAGTCCCTCCTTCCCCACAGTGAAAAAGAAAAGACTTCAGCCATATCTTGCCAGCTTCTTACACCTGTTTTGGGAAGAGACAGGGTCCAAATCTATTTAATCCCTTAAACACTGGGTTTCCACATGTTTTCCTCTGGTCTGTTACATTACATATCTTACCCACCGATATCTGCAGTTCAGGATAGAGTTTTGTTCCTCACCAGTGTACTACTAATTCTTAAACAAATGTGTTCAAATAGAACACTTTTTGGGTATTCCAGAGATGTCATTCTAAGGGGCTGACTGCCTCTAGAGCATCCACGTTACTGTTTCCAAGGGGAACACCACAATAAATGAAAACAGAAATTTTTAGTTGCCAATTATTCGATTCATTTGCATGAACACATATATAAAACAAAAGAAGAAAAAGCACACATGCTTTTTCTAAGAAGTTCATGATGGGTGCTCATTTGAGACAGGTAGAAATGTTTGAAAACAAAGATGCTTGGCAACAATAAGATCAGAGACAGAATCCCAGCTGGACTTGGCTTTCAATTCGTTTTATCAATATACTGCAAGAGCATCTGAGATTTCCATAAAGGTACACAAACCTGAACAAGATCAAAAAATCTATTTCTCTATTGACTGTCCAGTTCTCCTACTCATTTATATGAAGTCATTAGGATTTATACCCAAAACTGAGCCTTAAGTCAGATGTGTGTTAGTTGTCCCAAGAATTTGCTTTTTAAGTCATAGTACTTGGAGGGAAGAAGGAGTTTTTAATCCTTATCTGTGTGCCAGATTTAATAAACACATCTGCAACAGACTGCTAACACAACCACTTAAAATATTTGGGTAGAATCTATGCCCATTTAAATATACTCTGTCATTTATCCAATAAAATGTAGTTATAAAAACAACAAATTCACCTGATTTATGAAATATTTACATCTCATTTTAGGACCAAAACCAAATATAATTAATGACTATAAAAACAAGGGCTAGGAAACCACCACTGTTTTGTCATACTTTCATTTGTTGACAGTGGTTTTGGTTAATAGAAACGTGTGGTCTGTGAAGAGGAGAGGGGATTGGCTTGGGGTCTGATATTTTTGTTTGTTTGTTTGTTTGGGGGTTTTTTGAGATCACAGATAGCGATGGGAGAAAAAGTTAACTATAACCAATAAGAGATTTCACCAAGAATTCAAACCAACCAAAACTGAAACCTGTTTTGATTGGAAATGAGGAAAAGGAAGTGGGTGCTCAGATCCTGATCTAAATTAGGTTTAGCCAGTGGTTTGGGGTTTGGTTTCATGACCGAATCAGGGCTGGGGTTCTCGTACAGACCTGATGATGAAGAAACTTTCTAAACTTGATTCATGTAGCGAGAAATCTTGTAACCTGTTGTCTTGAGACTTCGGTTCCCAAGACTGGAAATCTTTTTATAGTTAAGGCTGGTTGACTGACATCACCACTTTCTATGTGTCTTTTGGAATGGATTCTTGAAATTTCTGTTCCTCACTCACTGTTTTCCATGATCATAGAATCATCAAGGTTGGAAGAGGTCTTTAAGATCAAGTCCCACCATTAACCCAGCACTACCAGTGCAATGTGATGCATAGGAAGAACTTCAAACAAAAACCTGACATTTGCAACTGATGTGCAAAATGTTTTAATTGAACTTTAACCATTTTGGCCCACATGCAAAAGAATGACCTTTGGCTTTCACTAACATACAGCAGAATTCAAGATCCCAAGGAAGACGACAAGTAGCAGAGCATAGACCCTGAAGTTCAGGAAAGCAGAAGATGTCTGTTATAGGGCACTAGTGGGTGGCATCCTGTGGGCTCTGAAAGACTGAGGTTGTCTTCAGGATCATGTTCTTCTCAGCACAAGAAAGCTCCACCCCTGTGCTTAGGGAAGCAAGGCTGCATATCAGCAGAGCAGCGTGGCTAAACTGGGAAATCCTGATAGAGTTCCAGTGCAAAAAGCCATAAACAGATGATAGAGGCAAGGATAGGCTACAAAGGATGAACACAAAATCATTTCTCAGGCACAAAAGGATGCTTTTAGCAAAGTTAGAGAGTCCAAACTCTCTGTTAAAAACTACGAGAACTTCTAGAATCACCTCAACTGCAGAAGGAAAAAAGGAAGTGCTTCTGCTCTCAAAAGGGGTGGGTGAAATTTACGACAGCACACCCAGGAAAGGCTGAGGTGCACAATGTTTTCTATGCCTCAGGTTTCACCAGCAAGGTCTATCCAACCATTTCACTCGCAAATAGGGCTCAAGGACAGAAGTAGTTCTAAGCAGTCAAAGCAAAGTCAGGGATCTCTTAAGAAATCCTGAGCCTTGTAAGTCCATGTAGGAAGGGATGGAGGCAAGAGTGCATAGACCACTGGTGGCATGGCAAGGACACTCTCTTACCATTGATGGAAAGTTATGGAGACAAAGGGAGGTCCCCCATGACTGAAGAAAGGCAGATGTTTGACCTGTTTTCAGAAACAGTAACTAGTGGAGATGACCTCAAATCGTTGATGCAGCAGGCCCTTTACTGGAACACTTTAGAGGACTCCCCAGGGCAGCTCTGCTGCCCAGTTGCTTATTGCCCATGCTACAGAACTCTCTTGACTGCACTGATCCGTAACAGTGGCAACATCAATTTAAAAACGGGACAAAATGTGCCACCAAGAGCAGGAGTGGGTGAAGACAGTCTGTTCCCAGATCAGATGATCCAAGTCTGTACTGCTTCCACTGGCTGTTAATCCAGTATTCAGAGGCCACAGCATCCGTGTAGTCCCACAATCTACAGTACAGAATTATTTCTATAAATGGAAGCAGTTATGCTGGTAATTGTTGTCTTTGGATCAAACTAAGATGTGAAAAGATGTGCTTAAAGCAAAATTAACCCCTTTACTAAAAAATAAACACTGCCCTTGCACTAGATCCAGCTCTTTTTTCTTCCCTGTATTTGTATATGTACATACATAAATACATTTATGTATACATGTATTTCTTACATATATATATACACACACACACTCCCCTCTCCATATAAGGTCTTGGTAAATACGAACTGGGTTTGACTCGGAAGGGAAAGAGACAGTTTAATTTTAATAGGCCAAGCACACATATCAGACAAAATGAAAGACCAAAAAAGTCCCAAACTAAGACCATGTAAGGTATGTATCAACCAGTTCTGAAAAAGGTTCCCACTGGAATTATTCCAGACTAAAACAATGAGTCATCCCCTAAGGAATCCTGTCCTCACATGAAATATATAAATCATTGTCCATTTTGGAAGGATTACGCCAATAGCACATATCATTAAAATGCTATTTCTTTTAATAGTGCTAAGACAAAATCCAGCATTTTGCTCCATAGATCCTGATTTGCAATGTTACCAGGAGTCTCACCACGGTCCCCCAGGGACAGAGTCACAAGGACATTCAGTTCTTGCACAGTCAATATATGTTCCCATATGCCTCAGCAAATCTGGGCAGATGCAAACAGGATCCCAGCTTTCAGAGGTTCCCTCCCTTTTTTCCTTTTTTTTTTTAATTCCATGAGACAGAAAAGCTCTGTGAGGTGGTTGTGGTAGAACAGAGAAGAACAGAACATCCTAATGCCGTGCCCAAAAATCTCAATCCTTACAACATGAACAGCTTCATGACTTCTCAAATTAAGATACTGTGTATGTTTTAAAGTCCTGGTATAGAAATTGCTGAACTTCTGCTATATGCTGGGGAGGGCAAAAAGGTGATGTGCTAGCTAAGGGAAAAATAAGGCTGAAAATACTAATGGAAAGCATAAGATTAATGGTCTAAAA
>WEIT01025390.1:386612-407512 GCA_013389985.1 Dryoscopus gambensis
CAAGTTCATTATATGACACTCCAAAAGAACAGGGTTTACTTTCTATCAGGTGTTTCTTATTAGAAATGTAGAACGACAAACACAATTTTCAGTGCATGA
The DNA here is from genome assembly GCA_013389985.1 of Dryoscopus gambensis. Lineage (NCBI taxonomy): Eukaryota > Metazoa > Chordata > Aves > Passeriformes > Malaconotidae > Dryoscopus > Dryoscopus gambensis. The sequence goes on from WEIT01025390.1 coordinate 386,712, forward strand.
TTTTGAAGAAAGGCCTCTCATGTGACACCAAAATGTCACACAGATAAATCAATTGCTACTCCTACATATAATTTGTTCTTCATAACCCCCAAATTCTTCGCTCCAAGTATCACTGAACTGTGTATTGCATAAATATATACCCCCACTAAAGCTGTCTTGTAACTCCAGCTGGAACAACTGGTCCCTAACTTCCACGGCAAGAAAACTAAAACANGGATTCTCCATTTTCAAAGGGAAACGCACTCATCTGCATAGCTAATGAATACATCAATAGTATTTCTTTTCTTCGGGGCTGTTTTCTCTGGAAGGGTTTCCTTCACAGTCTCAGCCAGGAGTTCACAATGCAGCTTCACAAAGCAGCACCACTTTATTTTGCACCCTGTAGAGACAGTGGCCATTAGTCACAGTCAGAGCCATGGTTATACCACTCCTCAGGCATCTGTGGCATGAAAGAAGGAAACTGGTGAGCACTAACACTGCTTAGTCACTACTGCTTCATTCTGGCCCACTCCTGACCAGTTACCTCACTGGAAATGTATGGTTTAAGTGCTGAGGTCAGCATTTGAAAGGGGTTCTACCACAGTTCCTATGAAGCTGAAGAAACACAATCTTTCCCTTTGGTCAACTCTGTAACATTAAGCACCCATGGTACTAAGTCTCAGTGTCACGGAAGAGTTTGTTCCTTTTTATGAATTAATACACACGGACAATTGAAATAATCATGAAAAAGGTTGTATGGGATTTATTTATTTTTTTAAGTTACCTAAACGAACATTATAAACATGGTATGCTGGAACAGATAAATAACTTTTTTTCCAGGTCTATCAATTTTATCTTATTGTCCCAAACCACGTTACAATTCTATGGTATGTTCAGGAAGATAAAATGAATTGTGGGACTCTGAAGACAAAAAAAGCTTAGTAATGAGCTTTGCAGTCAAACCAACCAGTCCTCATCAGCCCAAAAATAGTTCCATCTTTACAATCTATTTTTTTGTGATTTGTTGTAACTTATACAGACAGCTACTACTGCTTCCCTTGGGAGAACATACCACAACAGCTTTCATCACCAGGAATGTTTTCCTGACATCCAGTCTAAATATGCCTTTTTCTCAGTTTAACTCCTCTGTATCAGGTGAAATCTGTTCAGTCTGGAGTGTTTGCATTCAGTTATTACTCGCGGGCAACTCGCTGTGCATTATTTCACACTCGCAGTAGAGCTGACGACCATCTAAACACAGCAAAGCTCAAAGACCAGGGAAAGGTCAGGATTGGTCCAGCTTTCATCAAGGAACCACATTTTAGACTTCTGTTAAAGACCTGAATGCAAGCTGTACTGGTAGCACAGTATTTTGTAAAGCAAGTAATTTGAATTTCCAGTGCTTGGGACAACAAATATTTGTCTTCTTGCGTAATGTTCATATAAATTCCTTGATCAAGTATTTATAGTAAACGTAATAATGGTTTTGAAAAAGTATCTAGACCCGTAATATGCAGAAAAAAGTAAAGGCAGAACACACTGATTTTTGTCTTAACGATGAGCTATCCTTACAAATTCATGCCTTTGAGCCCAGCTATGATAAGACTAGTAATTTTTGAAATATTTCAACATTTTTAGGCACTGTATTATAACTGACAGAGCTTGAAAGATAACAACCTGAGCTGTTGTTCTGCTCTTGTGAGAGGAAATACACTAAGAGCAAAGCTGTGAGTTTAAAACATAGTTTTATATACATTGAAGAAAGTAACTACTAAGATATATTTTGGTGCTGGACAAAAAAAAATTTTAAAAAGTATCAAATATTGGATGAGCAGTTTAACTGAGTCATCACAGCAATTCCCTTACTAAGGACATGATCCACGACCACTGAAATCAAGGAAAAGATCCCCACTAATGTCTACAGGCTGTGGATGAGGCCTTTAAAAATCTCTGTGTCTCTGGGGCTGCATCCATAAAGTGGAGGCAACATTTTACCACCTAAGTGTTGTGAGGACAACTCTGTAAATCTGTGTTTAGTTAACGAAGGGATGGGAACCACATATGCATCTACACATAGAAATTCCTCAAAACATGAAATGGAAAGATCCCCATAGCTGAAAGCTAGAAGGGATTTATCATTATACACTTCCATAGCTGGACATAGTTTGTCATAAGGTTGGGAATTCGTGACTCATGTGGATACCAAGGGCTCCTATTTATGTTCCAGTTTGCATCAAATCATAGTTTGTGCAAACAATATTCAACTTTCCTTCTCTTCTTTTTAAAATTATTTTTATTTTTGAGCCCTGCGTTCCTCCTCCCATTCCCCCAGCAAGAAGCTGGCAAGGGATGTGGAGCATCTGGGTTCGAAATGACAGCTGCTGGGTGAGACAGCATCAAGCTCTTTGCTGGCTTTTACTTTGGTCTTCTGGGAATGAACCAAAATGAGATTTCTTCATAATAATCACCCCATCTTTTGCCCTTGAACAAACTTCAGAAGGGATCATGAGCCAAGTCCTCTTTGGGCAAATCAGAAGGAGTTTTCATAGCCCATATACCAGAGCTGGTTGGAAAACAGGATCTCTGCCCCGTGGGAAATTCCAGTGTTCCAAAACATGGTTTGTGCTCCGACTTGGAACAAATAAAACTTTTTTCAGTATGAAGGTTTCCTCAAAAAAGTTGTCTTTAAAACATTAAATTCTAAATATAATGTTTCTTAGAGCATGATCTAGACATAGAATATGAAATGCAATATGAGTATTAATTTTTATCAATACCATTTAGTATTAAATATTATCAAAGAAAAGCCAAACAAAATGGAAAAAAAAAAATCGGCAATTTCCATGTCAAAATAAATAAAAATATGCCTCTTAAACAAACCCAAGCAGTGGACTGTGTGAATGAAAGTGCTGTTTGCAATAATGAAGACACCTTGGAATCTCTCTGTGGCACTTTTTTGCGAGTGTAGAAAACACCATTGGTGTCATCAAACCATTTTTTTATTCTTACATGATAGTTAATGAATACTTGGGCATGTATTCATCTAGGATTCCTTAAAAGAAACCCCTGTGGCTGTAATGATCTGCAGTGTTTGAGCGGTGGCTGTCCAGCTCTAAATTGCTTCATCTGTAGCCCCAAACACTGGATAGAGCTGGTTTTCTCCTCTCAGTAAAAGCTATCTTATCAGGTTGTTGATACTGCAGGTAAAAGGCAGCAAATATCTTTTGATTTATGATTTGAATGGGAAGCACAACGCACGCCTGTGCTTAAGCCCCACACCTTAGTGCTTTGTTGGGATAAGGACACAGACAATGAGCTCTCTATGAGCGAGGCCTGCGTAATGCTACCATGGTCAAACTCCTTGTGCAAGCACAGGAATATCAAAGGCAGGCAAGGAACAACTGGAACCTTGGAGACAGACTCCTTTTCACAGACATTTGACTAATGTGATGATGTATCCGCAGCACTATGTGCACTGGGGCAAGGAACTTGCCTCTACAAGCAGTAACCTTTTGCCTGTCAACAGGGTTTACCTGAAGGAAGCAGCCCCATGGGTTTGTACAGCAGGGCTCCCACCAGCCTCAATTACATTATGAATACCTTGGGTATGAGGCTGTAATGCCAGAGAATAATGCTGGTAACAGATGCATGAGAACGATCTCATCTGCACATACCCCCTGATTGCCTCAAATGGGGCTGCAGGGGGAAAAGAAAGGAGAAAACTAGACCAAGGTGTCCTCAATATATGACAGCAGCACCACCAGAGTGTTCATGATATCCAACAGACATGACAGCCACAGAAAATTAGATGAAAGCTGCAGCAAGCAGATAATTGGGGCGTTCATCAAAACAAATCTCTGTCTGAGAATGGCTGGGAGTAAACACCAAAGTGTGAAGTGTTGCTTTGGGCATGTGGACTCATGTTTGCAGGTTGGGGTGTAAACAGACAACTCTGCAGGCCAGATCCCAGTCTCTCAGCAGTTACTGGGAGATTTATATATATATATCTGCATCAAATCCTCAGTGGATACAGACATTTCTCCTGGCTGCACAAGCCCACTCTGTTGGTTTTGCTGTTGGTCCCTGTGAGGAACAAAGGGCTGCATCCATAGGTGCTCCTGAGGCATGAGCTGCCACTTGGCTGTTCTTCTCCCTCCCTCCATGGGTGACCCCTATCCCTGAATGCTGCAACATGATCAGGGTCTTTTTCCCCCTCTTCCTATGACCCTGTTCATTATTTATGCCAACACAAAAGTGGTCATGATTTATCAGGATATTGTCCATCATTCCATTACACAATTACTTTTTAGATTCTCCATATCTCAAACTGCTTCTCCAAAGGAATTGCTCCAGAGCCAGGGATTATTTACTGGCAACCATGAGTATGTCAAACCCTCCAGATGTTTATTATTACTACTACTTTCCAGGGGAGTCAGCCAATAGCTCTGTTTGTGGCTCGCCCTTCACCAGGACATCAGATAACTGCATCTTATAGTCCTGGATTTAGCACTGGTCACCCTTTGATCCAGATTCCCTTTGCTCTCTGCTAGGGTGTAAAATGGTTCAGCATTAGTCTGTGAAACTGGTTTCACCACTTTGTTGGTATTGAAATACTTTATTTATCAGCCAAAGGGATATTGCAGACTGTTAAATTGACTGATTCTGAATTTGGCCTTGTAAATGGCTAACAATTCTGTGGCGGGGTGTATTATTGGCAGATAACACAAGGCATATTTTAAATGGCATGAACTTTATCCGTCATTCAATGCTCAAGATAACCTCTGTATTGGGAAAGATGAACTTTCCAACAGGACAGAGGTAGGCAGTGTTCTTTGGAAATTTCATTCTGCTTCACCCAGCACATTTTCTCTCCCTCCTCAGTGAATAGTTTTCTGCTCTTCTTGGACCTCAACTTTTAAACTGGAATTAGTTCCAGAAACATACCCTTCATACAACTAGAATAAATCAGCTGGGGCCCCCTGGGCTTCCAGATAAAACTCCATGCACACAAGTCCTATTAAAAATCAAACTTGTCCCAAAGTCCAAAGAACAGAACTGAGTCTGTTCTTCTTCCAAGCAACATCCCAAAGAGAGAAAGAGCTGAAGGAGAGCGCGCAGAACTGGCAAAAGCAATTCCTTCAGCAGCAGCAGCAGCCGCATGCTGCAGAGGATGTGTGCCAGGTACTGGGTGGAGATAAAGCCGGGGATGAATGGACAGTCTCCCAGGGATTTCTACCAGCTGCCTGAGACTCAGAACTGAGCTAACCTGTGCCATGGGTGGGGCAGGGCATCAGGAAACCATAATCGCCTCCCAGCTGTTCCTTCCTTCCTCCACCCATGCTCATTGCTGCGGAAGCCAAGCACAGAGGAGGGTTTTGGCAGGAGAGCAGTAATGTGCCAATGGCAGAACATGTGTTTAGCTCATAGAATTCTTCTGTGGATGCAAGGATCAACATGCCTGTGCTCCGCGCCTAAGTCCTCATAAAGGAGACAGCCGGCTTATATAAAACAGGCTAACAGAGGTGAGAAGCAAGCAAGTGGCTCACTTGCAATATTTTTATGGATGAAAGTCATTTCTGTTTTGTTTTTGCTGTGGGAAAATTCCTGCTGCAATAATAACTTTCATTTTTATGGATCCCTCATGCTTAACAAATTGACAGACTATTTATCTAAGCATCCCTTCTCCCACCACGGAAATGGAGCTGTCTCCTGGGTAAAACATGGTGTCTGTTTTGGGGCAGTGCTCCAGAACTTCTGGTCAGTTTGGAACAGCAAATGGCTGTGTTTCCAAAGGTGTCTGGAGCACACCAAAGTACCAGCTCAGGCTCTTACACGCATCCAAAGTCAGGCAGAGTCCCTGTTGATTTCCAGTAGAGTTCAGAGAGGATTAAAATTCCTGCTGAAGTCCAAGTAGCTAACTGCCTTGGAAGTTTAGCCTGAGAAAAAATTCCTGTGAGACAGGCAGCGATCATCACTATGCTAGAACCTGACTTGGCACACCACTATCAACAATCAGCATCTTGAAAACTGTGCCAGAAAATCTATTTTTCCCCCAAGAGAATAAATTCTTTCAACTCACCAAATGAATACAATTTATTCTACCCAAGTAGTCCCAAAGTCATATTAAATCATGAAAAAGGATTAAAAGGACACAGAATTACTTTATCAGTATTCTTGCACGAGGTTCCTGTTCTCTGAAACCTCCACAACAACATTCTTTGATACATCACTTTTAAACTTTTAGACTTTTAAATACCACCCAGGATGGTATGGCTGTAAAATCAATAGTTACAATTTGCAAAACATGTTCATCTTTGCAATGCTGCAAATTTTGCACTCAAGTTTAAATATCAGAGGTTAATTCTGAGCTGAAAACTGTATTAGAGACCATGGCTCATGTGGGACTGAAGTTCAGATCTGTATTCAAACCAATAAAAGGGGATTATTGGCAAAATGCTTTATCTATGGACCACCAGCCACTAAAATTTAACCCTTCTCTTGCCCAAAACAGTCAAAGTCTGTAACTTCCTGGCTTGATTTCAAAATTATTTTACCCACAAATCTCTGAAAATGGTTGCTGATTGGGGATATAAGGTTAGAAAACTGTTGGAGATGTAAGGACTATCAAATCTATGCCTCACAGACCTTACTGAAATTAGCTCTTTTAAGCTGTGCTAGTGCTCCTGACCTTGAAAGCCCCAAAAACCCTAGCCTCAAAATGCCTCAGTGAATACATGTTCAACATGTTCTTATTCTCCTTCTGTATTTTACCTCTCTAGATATAAAGCTTTTCCCTAAAACTGAGATTCTTTGGTTAAAATAGCACTTGCTAGGTTAAAGAAATTGGGTATAAGAACTACAGCATTCTCAAAGTAGAGATTTTTTCTACTAGTGTTACTCTTTTTTTTTTTTTTTTTTTTTTTTACAAGACATACTAAAACTGCTAGTTACAAAGAAACTGGAATACATTTTTCCTAATGCACATCTTTCCGGGAAGAATCACAAAATAGAGAGCAGAGAAGCACGACATTCCAGCATGAATTCTCTACAGTCTCTCTCACAGGCTGCCCCAAGCAGTTCTCACTGCCAAAGTGATGTCAAGCATGGGTAAGAAACCCAAAAAGCTCTAATCTACCCAAGTTTGAACATGAAACACTGAAACAGCTCTAAAATATTCACCATAAGACACTTTCCCCAATGAAAAGCAGAGATGAACACTTCAGTTTCCAAAAGAGAAAGAGGGAACAACTCACACCCTTCGAGTCTGTAATGGAAAGAGAACTGCAGTACGTAGCTTTCCCCTCTCCTACACCAGTGACTAACAACAGACCCAAGACACCTCTCCCCTCCTGAGATGGGAGGGAAACATCCCAGAAAAAGTCTCATGTTCATTAATTGGAGGAGGGGAAAGTTTCAGCCAAACCAAAATGAAACTAAGTAAAGTTTTCCAACAGCCAAAATCAAGTTCATGTGTTCCATTAGTAAAGAAGAAACCTGGTGTTGGAGAATAACAGTCTGGGTTTTCCAAAGCTCTCTCCACAGGGAAGGGACCTGGGTCACAGGGAAGGCTGAAGAAAGCTGGCTTTCTGGCAAAAGAGCAGCTGAGCAGGAGGAAAAAGTGCTAAAACCTTGAGGTGGACTGGTCTGCTGGGTTTCCCAGGCTGTGTTGATACTAAATTTGTGTGATTCTGTGATGCTAAACTGCACGGTGCTTAGCACAGCCCTGATTACACAGCCTGTGTGGGGAAAGGGAATCCTTTGTAAACCTTGTGCATGGACCCCAAGTGCAGTTGGCTTCACAGGAAGAGTCATTTGATGGGCTTTTTAAGCTCTTAAGATGGAGACACACACATGTAACTCTAAAAATGGCAAAACAGAATTTAAAAATGTAAAGTTCAAAAATATTAAGCTCATAAGCTGAATTCAGCCCCATCTCTGACAAAAAGAATACGCAATATGAGAATAATCAGCTCATAAATACCTCTAACAAGGAAACCTTAAAATCAACTGAATTCATGCAGCAATAACCATACTCATCCAGTAATAATGTGTGCATAATAAAGGAAAAGGAAAAAAAGTAAAGAGAAGAGAAAAGGCACTGAGGTACCACAGATGCAAGTCATGGACGAAACACGTAACATGTATGGTCAGGTACAGCACTTCCTTGGCTGCTTGCTAGATGAAAACCTATTCTATGTATGCAGCTTTGCCACGTGGGAATAATGTGATCATTTTTACTGAACAGCAATAAAAGTTGATGGCTTCCCCCACCCCTTTGTATCCTGTAGCCATCACTTCCTGCTAGTCCTTCAAATTCTCCAGTTCAGTGTAAAAAACAGCTCCTTCCATCTCAGAGTTAACAAATACAGGCTAAGCCTCTCTATTAGCATTGCATTTCATCTGCAACACTCTGACATTCTCAAATATCATTTTAAATAACCTCTAACCTATACTTTATCTGTTTACTTAGCAAGGTGGGCACATGAAATCATCTGCAACACCTTGTGTTTTGCCAAGCAAAATCCAGCTCGGTTGTAGGATTATTAAGCAGCAGGATGTCTCTCACCATGCCTAGCACCAGGGACTGAGCCAGGAACCTTAAGCCATGAATCACTGCAGCCTGAGTTAAATCCAAGTCCTGTACTTGGGACTTTTATTAGACGTTGCCTGCTTCACGGCCTCTCCAAGAATTAGATGTGTCCTCTCTACAGTGAATTCAGCTTCAGGATTTCAAGCTGCCTGAGGTAACATTTTTCTCCTGGTTAGCTTTGGTAAGGTCTCAGAGCATTTTATGAAAAAAGGCTACGTTCAACACCTCCACACACGTGAAATGAGTCACACAGATGAAGTGGCTTATCTGAGAAATAGCTCAGGCCAAATGGTGGATCAAGTTCAGGTATTCTGAAAAGAATATAGACAGCTCAGAGATGTCTGAATGACAGCTGCCTTCTGAAACGCTGCGATTGATCCTAGACTTCGGGTTTATGCTAAACTGATTCACTAAAAATATGACACCATTCACTGACCCAAGTAAAATAAAACCTGTGTCTTCAGTAAGGCACATAAGAAAAAATATATATATGTCAAAAGCATGATTCACACTCTATTGCCTGTTGCTCCTGCTAAATGCAGACCCCAATGTGATTGTCACTGTTGCCACAGGAATTGCTGCTGCTCACATCAGTACCATAGATCAGCTCTGAACCACAATTGTGAGGCAGCTGGGGACACACGTCCCCTCTGTGTGTGCTGCACCCATTCTTGGGTCACTGACAGAGCTTCAGCTTTGTCCATTTGGCCTGACGCTGACTCTGACAACTGCCAATTTTAATGTATTTTTTTACTTTTGCTATGCTATGCACACCCTCTGACACGCTGCACGTATTCTAGCTGCAAATAAATATTGGATGCAGAGGAACTCTTTCGTAAGGAATAAGGGCAAAGCTCAGCATGCACAAATTTGGTTTAAAGAAGTTCCAGGGGTATCTATACTTTGTACTGGGGATTTATTTTAAAATTGCTTTAAATAAGAGTTTTAATGGAAAAAACCCAGAGGAAGGCAGGTGGGACTGATAATAGTTTCATCCATATATTTCCTGACTTTGGCCATCACAGCAAGTTCTTTCCCCTTTGAGACTGTTTTATATTGCCAGGCTGTCCAGCAAACAATGGCACCAAAGTCCAATTTCTCCCTGTAACACATCCTGGTTCTTGTTTATGAAGCCAGTCATTTTTATGAATGGCACATTATCATGCCGAGAGATGGAAAGAAGAGCACCAAGTATGAATGCACCCAGTGACAAGAGGTGACAAGACTGAGCAAGACATTTTGGATTATCTGGTTTTGGATATTTCTGTTGCGCAGTGCATGTTTTACCGCTCAGAATCCTCAGTGTGAGCATGGCCCATGATAGCCCAACTGTGCAGCTAAGGCCGGAGTCCATGCTGACAGACTGACACGTGTGTAAGTGCTGCGAAAGTGTTTCAAGGTTTATTTAGTTACATCTTTCTCATTTATGTATTTTCTATTGGAACAAGAACTGCTTCAGTTCAAAAAAAGAAAGTGTACCTCTTGTTCTGCCAAACATTTGACAGAAACCTCAATTTCATGCATTATAGGAGCAGCAGGTAAGTGGATTCAGTTGTGAGCGTTTCTCTCTTTCATTTGTTCACGGTGTACTTAGTAAAAAGTGTAATGTTAGTGCCTGTTGGAAGGCAAAGGATCTGTGCACTATTCCAGCCCTGTAACACATCTGAGGGGCTGGAGCTGCAGTATAAAAGAGAGGCACACGCAGGCCTCACTGGCAAAGCATGCATTTCAAATAAAGCCTCAGTACTCAGAAACAGACAGTCTCCGCTCTCATTCTGAGTAATGTCTGCCTTCTATTCAGTAGAATGGCCCACAATGAGAGTAACAAAGACATGCCAGATGAAAAACATCACACTGCGAGATCCCTGTTCGCTGGAGAAAATCCTGTAATTGCTTACCGAGATATTTCCCTCCAACTATGCAGGGATGCCTCATGGTAGAAAGGGGGAAGGGGAAAAAATGCAAACTATTTATGTCCAGATTGTTTCCTTTTAAAGTCTTAGTCTGATCAAGATCTGATTTCCATGGGTTTTGCTGCAGAGCTTGTATGGGGTTTCCCCAGCTTGGTTCCTGTAAAGATCCGTTCACACTCATACCAAAAAAGTGCTTGGCACCAGTTCTGCCAAAGTAGGACTAAAGGCCTCACTGGCGGGCTCCAGACAGGAGAAAAGCTTGTCCACGTGAAGGGCCTGGAAGCTGGGCTGCAGTGACATGCGATTCCAGCCCATATGTTAAAAGTGGCCGCAGACACTGGTTAGGAGAGGTAACTCACGAGTATGTAAACATATTGATTAGCAAGGACTGAATTGACCAGATTTTTTAATGGTGTATTATTCATCGTTATATATCTTTATCATAGAACTGATTCAGTTACCTGACTTGCCTGATTTCCTTTGGGTTTACATTATCTTGTTTCAAAGGCATTCTTTTATCTGTGTTTATGTGCCTCACAAATAATGAGTCATCCTAAACTACTTAATCAGATCAATACTCATTTTTCTTTTCAGAGTATCTATAATTCATTTTTCTATTTCATTTTATAGTGGAGAATAATTATTTAGAAAGTATTAATAAAATAGAAGACTTTAGCCTATTAAAATCATACATCAAAATCAAAATGTGTAGGTTGCAAATAAGTCATTCATTGAAAATAAATCCTCTGAACTACTTGGCAAATACTCATGCATGAAATTCACATTCATATTAATTCTGTTGATGAATGATCTAAAGAGTGGAAGAAGTTTAGCACTATACATTAATCAAAAAGTTCATCAACACCATTACTGACAGCATCTACTAAAAAACTTAACCTGGTCCTAAACAATAGAAGATGAAAGAGAGGCAAAATTAACACACAGTGTTTTACTAGAGAGTAATAATCTGCCTAGAGATTCTCGAGTCACTTCTTGCCCAGAAAGTTTGATGCATTTCCAGTGCTGACATTTTAGCTCAAGCTGAAGTTACAGCCCCATCTTAAATCATCAGAAATTCGATCTCTGCATTGTGCTTGGACTGGAGATGAGAATAGCCTCAAATCTCCCCCATGCCATTCTAACCCACAAATCTTTGAAACACATCACCTTTGAATGACAGATACAGCCCATTGCTCTGAGCTGGTGGCTTTCATTAATCCCACATTCTAAGCAGACACACTGCTGCCAAGGAAAACCAACAAAATACCTGTGGCACTCTGCTCTGCAGGGCCTTCACTGAGTTTGCAGCATCACACATTCTCACACTCAACCATCCCTGTCAGCATTTGGGAAACTCAGTTTACAGATGGTTCTCCTCACAACTGGTGAGGAGAGGTGGGGGTTTCTTTGGTGCAGCATTTGGGGATGAGGTTACCCTTACAGAACAGCACCTGTACAAGACACTGCTAACCAAAAACCTAATATTAAGCCTCTATTTCCATTGTATTATGATGATTCACTGCTAATCCAAAATACCTTCAGAACTAGGCCCAAGTTGTGGTACAATTCATTCATCTTCTTTGATCCGGATGAGAACAACAGGTTTAAGCAAGCACATTTGGAGAAAGGCCTTTTTGATGGGATATTCAGCCTGGTTTCTTATGGAAAGAGGATTAGATAATTGATTATGAGTTGATTACTGACCTTCATCCAACATTGAAGCAAACTCAAATGATGTTTTATTTTCCCCAAGTCAATGTTTTTATGTAAAGTAAGATAACACACCATGGTTTCTGCTTTGTGTATTTTGATTCTTTTAAAACAGAAGAAGTCTGAAGTGTTGAAACCTCACCAGAAATTCTGTTCAGCACGAATCCTTACCCAGCAGAACTGCTGTGCTGACAACAATATGTTCAAGCACATTTATATGGCTCCCAGGAAGAAATGTACCTCACCCAAGGCCTGACAGCAAGAAAATACCCTTTGACTTCAGCGAGCTTTGGATTAGGACTCAAATGATTAGTGACCTGGGGCAAAAATAGCAAACTACTTAATACCACTTCTCTGGGCACTCAAATTATCATATTAAAATCCATTTTATCATTGGCAAAGTCAATCAGGTTATAAACGCAAACAGATGTTTTAATCTGTCTCTGGCATTTGGCTTCAGGCAGACTAAATTGAACATTTTCTGTTTCATACAGTTTGGTTTCTGTGAGGTTAAAGTAAATAATTATTTCTCCCACAGCATTTTTACTCGCTGTCACCACACTGATGTTTACTTTGTCACACGCGATAAAAGCCTGGCTGGCCCGGTGACACCGAACCTGGGTCGATTGGAAAAATAAGGAAAAGGGGGAGGAGGGAGGAGATTCACTTCTAACTCACTGTCTGTGCAAACTGAGCTTTTTAAGATTTGCCCACCCATAAACTGAGGCACATGGTTTTGTTATCCTTGGAGCCCAGCTGTCAAAAGCACAGTCAATATGTCCTGTGGCATTGGGCTCCTTCCACTAGGTACGATAACGGTGTTGTGCTAAGTCATTCCCAACTGCACTTTGATATATTATACACATGAGCTAATGCACACATGTATTTATGCACTGCATGCTCTGGAATGAAAAGGACAGAAGACAGTGTGGGAAAAACAGGCTGAAGTGGGGGAAAAAAGAGAAAAAAAAAGAAAAAAGGACTCTACGATTCCCATAACTCAAGGGAGCATATTGTTCAGCTGAGGCACAGGCCAGTGCCTCGCAGACCCTATCACTGGCTGACAGAATTAGATTCTGATTCATGCTCTGTAGTTCGTGTAATGCCAGCCAGGGACGAAAGCCTTCCATGGGAACATTTCAGCCAGTTCCCTCCTTATCAGCTCCAGAACAGCTGCCAGACTCTAAGGTCGCTTGATAGAGAATTTAATTCTTAAGATTGCACATTAATTTCTAAATTCTTTCTTATCCATGTGCTGTGATTTGAGACTGCATTCAATGCAGCCCAGCACAGGGCAAGCCTTTCCCATCCACACCCCTCCTTCCTGTCTGCAAACTTCCTTCCTATAGATTTACCCAGACATCTTTGAGCTAAATTAACACCCTGTACACTTCTTTGACCAAGCACTAGCAGATAGGAAACCTGATTTTGACCTCTCACTGGCTACCAGGCAGAGAGATTTTAAAATACTCTGTAAATGTAATAGATTTAGTTTATTCGTCTGCGTTTACGCCTTTACCAAGAAGTAAAGGGGTAGTTATTTTCACCCAGCAGCTAACCACTGCAGTAGATCTTTAAAATAATGATTTCCCACCCTATCAATTCATTGTCAGGTAGATTCACTAATGGCTGTAAAATGGTTTCAAATCCCTTGACATATTATGCAATTTTTGAACAAATATTACCCTGGTTTATAATCCTCTGCCCTTTCATATTAATATATTTTTAAATTACTCTTTACTACGGTCAAGAGCACTGCAGAATAAATGCATGAAAACAAGAAACTAATGATTGAAACTTTTGGCAAGCCAGAGTGGAACTGAGTTACAGTGGAAAAATTCAGTATTAGAGTTCAATATGACCAGATCTCCTGGTTTGCTTAGGACAGTTCCAGGTTCCACAATTGTTTCCTGGAAGGATGTAGGCTGTGCATGTAGTAAAATGAACCCTGTGTGCAAGGGAGAACCAGAATCCTCTCCTTTCTTTGATAAACTGGCCTCTTTGGTGTAAAGTTACTGATGGAAAAGGGGCTCCTTCTCCAGAAGGGTAGGGAACAGGATGGGTACTGCCATTTCTCTGCTTTCCAGACTGCCTGGTTATGGGCAGTCCAACAGACTAAGTCAAGCAGGCAGAACAAATTAATTTATTTAGAATCTTTAATTCTGAAACCAAAATAACAGCTCTCTTCCAAATCACTGCAACTGAAACCAAGCCCTAAATAAGTAGACAATTACAGGAACTCAGATTGGATCAGTGACATGACTGGCATGATCACACCATGACCAACACAAGCCCTTCAGAGGGAGGTGCAAGATATTCCAGAGGAGACAAACACTGAAAAGATGCTGAGGGAGCCACATTCCTCCTTATGCTCCCTGAAAAACCATTTGGCTTCTACCCTGACTTTATAAACATGGTTTTCTTTCATCCTTGATCCTTTAATTGTGAACAATCTCATTAGCCTTAGAAATGGAATCCTACCAAATTTCAGGCCTCATAAGTACAAGGGGAATGAGAGCGACAAATTGATTATGCACTGTACAAAAATAGTGTCTTTTTTGCTGCTTTCCAACACTATTGCCTCCCTCCCACCTCCTCATCCTCTGCAACCTGACCCTTACTTCACATATTAATGTTAATAGCTGTTCCCTCTTCTTCTGTCATTTCAACAAGAATAATGGAAGACAACCAACAGGCAATCAAGGGTAACCAAGAGAAAAAAGATCAAGGTCAATGTTAAAAAAAAATTAATTTTGTGCAATTTTATCCTGCACGTACCAATAACAAATTCCAGACCATGGTTATAAAGAGTGTCCTGGAAATGTAATGTAAGCTTGGGAGGAAAGACCTGTGTGCCCACATTTCAGTCAAAAGATCTCAAATAATTGCTTGGATGGAAACAACCATTCTGAGGGAATAATGAGGTGGAAGTAGGCTGATGCTGATATGCACAGACTTCCCTCGTATGTATCAGATACATGCCAGTCCCCAGAGCTTATGGTCATAATTCCAATGAACAGCAAGTGGTGATACTGCTGTCCAATCTTCTCCCTAGGAGAGGAAAGGGTTTTGATGACTCAAAAATTTGCTGTGGAAACATGATCTACCTGTTGATGTCCTGGCTGGCCTTCAGCTTTTCCCAACGTAGACTATTCTTGTTACCAGCCAGCCCCAGATGGACTCACTTTTAGCAAGGAGTTTTTGCCTGGTTTTCATTTGGTTTCTGTCAGTGAAGCCTAAGGAATAGCTTAGGCTCTCAATACCAAAGCCCACTCTCATTTTATTACAGAAGATTGATGAATTTTAAGTCCAAAATCTGTTTTAAACACGGACTATTGCACTTAGGAAGAATGACTTACATGTGTATCTTGCAATGCTTTCCATTCCCCTAAGAAAGTTGTGCATTTTAATTACTTGCTTACTGTTATTTCTGTAGCAACAACAGTTTATGCCCTTAAATCCATTTTAACAATTTTTATGCTATTAGCAGCAGCAGAGCTAAATGTGCTTAGGAAAGGTTGTGTCACATCAGAAACTGGTTTTGGAGCCGGATCCCTCAGGCCACCGCTCCTTGTGGGGTTTTTTTCTTTTCAGTTAGCAAGACATGGAAAGATTTTTTTCATTATTATTGATTTTCCTCCTTTTTTAATTCAATTCCACTAAGTTATTTGAACCTTTAAGAAAAGTAATTAAATAGAAGTTAACCAGCTCTCAAAGACTTCCTTTTGCAGCAATATAGACAGTAAGACCACAATTTAGAAAAATAATTTTTTTTCTGACTTTCAGGTGGTTACCACAGACCTGATTCCCATTTATATTTTACATCACTGGCAAAAAAGGGGAAAGTAAAATAAACATATTTACAATTGCATTCACATTAAGGACCCTGATTCCACTCTCCCATGGATGGAATCGTGTAGATGATCCCTCTAGTGAGAGCAGGGGCATTAAGGTTGTGCAGGAGTTGGTGAGGGTGGGATTCACAATACTCTGTGCCAGCTACTGTGGTAATACCGCAAAGGCTCTGAAACTGTCAGACAGTCACAGGAAGGGATGTGGGAATGGATACTGATGGACATGTAAGCCTGAAGGGGTGAAGCAAAACTGGGAGAGAATTTATCCTGAAACACATGCACATTTTCTTGAAGATTTATCATTCCTCACATTGTCTATTATTCCAGTAATCTACTGGTCTAGTCCATCTACAAAGCTGAAGATTACTCTGAGTCACAGAAGGACACTTAGAGCCAGGATCTGATCTTGGAGGACACTGTAGGTTCACTTGGTTGCAGAATAACCAAGCCTCATTTTTATATTAGTCTAGATAAAACAGTGAGCTATCAAACGTCATTCACTGGGAAAATTGGCTTTATCGGACTCGTTCTGCTTCCTTTTCCTCTACATCTGCAGTACCAGCATAACTTGCTACTCCTGCAGCTTACCAGTGAGGACTTTACTTTCACGGAATGGGTCCGTTTGGAAGGAATCACAGGGTGATTCACAGGGACCCACCTCCCTGCTTAAGCCGGATCATGCCAGAGCACATGGCACAGGATTGTGTCCGGCTGGTTCAGGAATATCTCCAGTGAGGGAGACTCCACACCCTCTCTAGGTGATCTGTTCCCGTGCTTGGTCTCTGCAGAGTAAAGCAGTTCTTCCTCGTGTTCAGGTGGAACTTCCTGTGCCTCAGTTTCTGCCCATTGCCTCTTGTCCTATTGCTTGGTGGCATGGAGCAGAGCCTGGATCCATCCTCTGAAACGTCCCTTCAGACACTGACAGGCACTGGTGAGATCCCCTCTCAGCTGTCTGTTTCTTTCAGATTATCCTCTTGATTCTTTCAGCCGTACAGCCACAGTCACCCAGACAAGGATCTTTTGGTAACAGCAGTGCACAAAAGTCACAAATTCACATTTCTGCCTGACACAAACTGCAGAAACATCCTGTGATGCACAGGGTCATGCTGGTATAGATCTCTGAAATCCGTGCTCGTTCCCAGGACTTAGTGCTGTAAGAATGCCGAGAGTTTTTCTTTCCACAAATAGATGTTTCAGGCATATTTGCTTAAGCCCTTGAGGTTGACAATCAGCGATACTTCTTCCCAGCCCAGCAACTGCTCGGGAACTGCCAAGTATTGCGAGCAGAGAGTCCATGAACCATCTCCCAAAGATTATACGTGCTGCTACAAGAAGTGGGGATTGAGTCTCCCATAGCGAGCTGTCTGCTGTTGATCTTTCCCAATTAACAATTGCGTAATGTGGGGGGAATTAGGGTCTAAATATCTTGGCACAACAGTAGTTTGGGAAAACCCTAGTTCCTGACTCTTAGAGAACTGTAAAACGCTTCCTGGCAATTAGAGGAAGAAGAGTATAAAAAAGGAACCGGGTTAGTCTAGCTATAAAAAGGACTTGTATCACATGTATTTGCAGAGAAGATGGAGATATTAGGGGGCTCTCACTTTTCCTTCCCAAGAAAAGACAGTGAGTTCCATTTAAAAGGATGGATCTCTGAAAGAACTCCTCTATTTTGAATTATTCTGAGGGGTTTAGCTTTGAAAGAACTTCTTCCCAGAGGAAGCATGACAGAAAGGGGATTTCTATGATCTTGTCATGTCCTTCAAGCAGCTCCTCTGGCCAACAAACAAATATGGCAACCAGCCATCGTGGGTGAAGCCAAGGAACACACGGCTGGTTTTTTATATATATATATATTTTTTTTTAATGTTGTCAAATGTCATGACACAAAAATTCATGAGAAAATGCCTTTCTATTCCCAGGAAGCCTAAGAGGGGGAAGCCTCTTTATTAATAAAAAGACATCCAGACTCCTAAACCTGCCCTAGGACATAAGGGAGCTCTCTAAGCAAAGAGGGAAAAAGAAATACCCAACAACTTCCTAGGAAATCCAAAAAGGCATCGCAACATTTCACGTTTAAACATTTAAAATGGGGAGGGGAGAAAACAAGTCTTATTCCTTTCTATCTTTCTTAACACAGTGTGTAATTACACAACATATATTTATGCAACTTATACTTAGCCTGTAGGCTCCACCAGAAATGATTACAGCCATGAGCTTAATGAGATTCATAGCTGTCCCCAAAGAAAGGGCCATGTCCTCCAGGACAGAAGAGGAACAATTTGTTTAGTAGAAGCAAAGATGGAAAGTTCCTGCAAGATTCATTCAGTGTCCCCCTCCACAGTGGCCAGTCTTGTGCAGCTGAGTTAAAACAGTCCAAAAAAGCCTCTCCCAATTACTGCACATTGATATAATCACTGGCATGTTGGTGTCTTCTGGTATCTCTCGTAGAAGTTGTTACTCAGAAATGTCCTAAGGAAAGGCCAGTCCCTGCTTTTGTCCAAGATGGTAAGGATGGGAAAAAATGGACCAGGGTCCAAAGCCATAACCTGCAATTAGATCTCTCTGTCAAAGGCCAGCAGGAAGTTATCCTGTGTGAGATCACAGAGTTTTTCCAAGAGTGAAAAATTGTCTTGCTATGTTGACTCTGCAGAAAGTTAGAAGTTGGGTACATTTGGCCTTGAAACTTCAGATAAAGTGCTTGAAGAGTAACTTTAGAGTCACGTTAGTGGAGACAGCAACATCTACCACACAGAAATCGGAACAGAAGTTGAGTGTTCCTCCATACAAAAGCCTCATTGCATCTTTTATGGACCTGGAGAGATTGTACAAAGTCTAACATTGCCTAAGTTTCTTCAGAAATGTGCACATCCTGCAAGAGAGAAAAGTTGGGTGGTTTTGGGGGGTGTTATTAGGAAACCATTTGTATTTTGTCATCTCTTCAGCTGAATTTCTTAGGAAACATGGAGCTCTAGCATCGTTAGCCTTTTAAATTAGAATATACCTCTTGCTCTGAGCTTCTACTAACACTAATTTCCAATTCACTCTTTATTCATTGGATAAATTGTAAATGATAGACCTATATTTCAAGGACTCAAACATGTATGAAAATAAAATCTGGAAATCTATGACACACTGCAACTGCATTTGTGTCTATCATTGTTCAATATCAACTATCAAGCCAGGCAATCACAGAAATCCCTCAAGGCAATATAAAATTAAGTCTTAGTCTTCAAATACAGCTACCTGTTTGTGATAAGAGCCTCACTTCAGGACAACGCTGCTGGTGAATTTTAAGAGATTATGAATTAATCTACATATCTGTGAGCCATAGAATCTGAATGCTTTGATGAATCGTGCTTGATAATCGCTGATCAGACTTGTGAGTATTGCCACTGGACAGGAGATAGCATTTCTGAAAATATACACACATCTGAATCTTGGTTATGTTACTTGAGGAGAGGTTGAATCTCTTTCAATTTTTAATCATATGTCAGCTGTCTCATTACCTCAGAGCCATTTCCACCACGACAAAGGAGGTGCTCATCGCTCCCAGTCACCCTTCATTCTTATCTCAAGTGGTTGTGATATGGATTTATACCAATATTTTGAAGCTTGGAGCTTTCTGATTTTAAAGCTTTCTTTTCTGTCCTGTTTTCTATGTCACCATCTTATTATGTAGCATAAAATACACCTAACAATGATTTATTAAATTTGATATTATTAGATTCACATTAAAAGCTCCCAGTTTGTACTTTTTTATAAAAACACACTCAAGAAATCCCTTTTAGAGAACTGCACTGGTACAGTTCAAGACTAGAGTGGATTTTCTTTTAATAAGTATTTCCTAGTTCTTAGGCTCCATATGGAAATCACTAGGTGAAATGCTATGGCCTGTAGGTCTGGCACCATAACCATAACGGTCCTTTCTGACCTCAGAATCTATCCAAATGTTTGACTTACAGTGCATCAGCATGAAAAAGAGCTTATTTTTTTCCACATCATTTTTATAGCATTACTCAGGCATTTGTGAGCAGAATGTAAAGCAGGTCCCACACGTCATGGATTTTGAAACCCCTGCATTCACATGTAAGAAACAGATGGAGAATTACATTGCCAGGACCTCACCCCTATGTAGGGAACTAATGGGAACAACAGTATAAAAAGTCTCCATTTTTAACTGAAAAATTAAAGATTTTTGTGATGTATTTTGTAATTAAGTGATGGAAAGCTGATTTTTTTGGCCATTGCTGCAGTAATGAAGTCTGGCCACAGAAGCCATCCTGAAGTGCTTGCTAGCCAAAAAGGATATGAAAACATAGAAAAAAAATCTACCAGATAAGGGAGATTATACTTTTTGTTGATATTGTATCAAGCAAATACTCTTGCAGGTATTTGGTTAATTCAGAACATATTTAATTTACCTCTTACCAAAACCTGTCCTGTCTCATTATGTCCCAAGGCCCCTCTGCACAGAGGCTGCTTCCACTGCCTCCACCTGCCTCTCCTTTATTAGACATCATCTTCTACCCATGGACCATCTCTATGTGGTCTGGTGCTGAGCGTCACTGACATCACCACGTCCCAGTGGTGATGAGGAAGAAAGTCATAAAAGCCAGCATGGTTTGCTAACAGTTAACACTGTCTCACCATGGCTATGGCTCTTCACCTAAGTTATGACGACACACTGTTTTCATCACAAGCACCAAATATTCTTGCACACAGGCCCTCAGCACAGACCCAGCAGATTTGGGAGCT
>WEIT01025392.1:0-21917 GCA_013389985.1 Dryoscopus gambensis
TCGGGGTGGGGGGGACAATGGGGGTGCGCTCGGCGGTGCTCCCGAAACGCCGAGGGGAGTTTCCCGCCTGCCTGGCGCCGCAGAGGAGAGAGCTGGGCCGGGGCAGGATCGGACCCTTTCCCTCCGCTCCGGCTGCGCTGCGCTCGGAGGGTGGATTTACCCCGTCTCCCCGCTCCATATGTTTCCATTGTCATTTGCGAGGAGGGCTAATTATTATAACTCATCGGTGATCCATATACCCCCTTTCTGACCGCGGCCCGCATCGCAGAGGCCCCTGGAGGCACTGAGCCCCTCTCTCCCCGCGGTCCCCTGCCCTCACCCCCGTCCTGTCCTTGCAGGACTCCTCCGAGTCGCAGGCGGCGGTGACCAGCCCCGTGCGGAGCTCCCGCCGCGGCGATGCCTTCACGTCCAGCCCCGGTCGGGACCTGCCACCCTTCGAGGATGAGTCCGAAGGGCTCCTGGGGACCGAGGGGCTCCCCGAAGAGGAGGAAGAAGGGGAAGAGCTCATTGGGGAAGGGATGGAAAGGTAAGGAAATTGTTCGGGGTGGTTGTGTCCGGCGATGGGGTGCTGCAGATGGCGGTGCAGCCAGCGACGTGGAGGGGGCCCTCAGGCCTTGTGGGATCCCTCTGCTGTGCTCGTAACTGGGGTGAGGGGCTGAAGAGCTGCTGGGCAATGGAGAAGGGTCAGAGTATGGTGTTGTGTGAGTCCTGGAAGAACTGAGCAAAGTGCCATCATGGTCCAGTGTGGGTAAACCAGGATCTGCCTGGATGCATGATGGGCATCCAGCCCAGCTCTTTACTCCTGCAGGCACGAATTTTGGTGTTGTTTTACTCAGCCAGGCCTGCCAGCAAGCTGAACTTTACAACACAAAGGCTTGAATGCTGGCATTCCTAACAGTGGAGCTGGAGCCCTTCACTGCAGGCCGTGTTCTGCTGGGAAGTGCCTTCCTGCTCGACAGTTCTGTCCTGCTGCAGAGCCACTGTCCTGACACCTGCCCAGCAGTAGCCAGAGAAGGGCTGCAGAATTGCTTTCCTGGCCTGATTCCCTGCTCTGTGTGTGTGTGCTAGGGACTATCGTCCCATCCCGGAGCTGGATGTGTATGAAGCAGAGGGCCTGGCCCTGGATGATGAAGATGTGGAGGAGCTGACGGCCAGCCAGCGGGAAGCTGCCGAGCGAGTGATGAGGCAGCGGGACCGTGAGCTGGAGCAGGGCATGGGCCGCATGAGGAGGGGGCTGCTCTACGGTAGGTGCAATGAGCTGTACCCCGTGTACCACCCTGAGTGCGAGATGATAACCTAGCCCTTTGCAGGGAGCTGGACTCTTTTACCCTCAGGTTAGCAGGGAGGTCTCTAGTGCTCCAGTGTATCTGGGCTCCTAGTGAAATCACTGGCTGTGGGCTTGGCTGGATTCTCTGGTGCATGAACCCTTTCCTTTGGGTTTCCGAGGAACTCATTTGGTGTTCTTCTGGTTACTCCTGAAACAAAGTTAGGATCCTGGGCCTGTATCAAAGGGTTGGGATTCTACCAAGCATATGCTGTAGAGTTTGTTGGTGTTGGTGCTCCTGTACAGACTTTTGTGGACTGGATGGAAGGGCCTTTGCTGCACTTTAGGCCTGTTCCTTCATGAGTGCATTAATGGACTTGAACGTGTGTTGTTGCATACAGCTCTTCTTATTCACACCCTTAAAATCTTGGCTATGTTGTGGAAAATGTAGAAGCAAGTCTAGAACTGGATTTAGGCTGGGCCTGGGATGTCTCTTGGTTTGTATCCCAGGCTATGACCTCTTTAGTTCCACAGCCAATGCGATCCCACTGTGGCTAATCCAAAGAGTGGGAATGGGAATCCCAGATCTTGAGCAGTTTTTCCTCCCACCCCTTAGACAGTGACGATGAAGACGAAGACCGTCCTGCACGGAAGAGGCGGCTGGCAGAGCGGGCTGCCGAAGGCATGGAGGAGGAGGATGAAGACATGATTGAGAGCATTGAGAATCTGGAAGACATGAAAGGGCACTCAGTGAGGGAGTGGGTTTCCATGGCAGCTCCGCGGCTTGAGATCTATCACCGCTTCAAGAACTTCCTGAAGACTCATGTGGATGACCATGGGCACAATGTCTTCAAGGAGAGGATCAGTGACATGTGCAAAGGTAGGGCTGGGTCGCTGGAGGCTCTCTCTCTTTATGTGGGTCACGGTACTTTGTGGTGATCCAGTCCAGAGGTGGATATTTTTCTGCCTGCCCTCTTTGTTCCAGACACTGAATCAGCACTTTAAGAAAGCCTGATGCTGATGGAGATAAATGAATAATGGAAACATGTCTACTGTCTTCTTTGATTCTGGCTGACTAATTAGAAGGCCCCTGGCGTCTGCTTCTCATTAATATTCATAACGTAGGAACGCTAGCAGAAGAATATGTGGGGCAGCAGACAGTGGTCTGCAAGTTTGTGATCTGAAAGAGACAACAATTGCTTGCTGTCTGCACCAGTTACTTTCTCACACTGGAAACTGGATTATCCAGCAAGGGGACACAAATAGACCTTGTGACTTCAGAAACAGTGTCAGTGTTGCAGCCTTGTATTCTGACTAGGCACTGCCAGAAGAAACGGTCATTAAGGCTGTCATTGATGAGTTTTAAAAGCAGAAATTGTCACATCTAGGAACAGCTCATGTAGCTGTACTTGTTGTATTTCTTCTTTATATTGAGCAGAAGCTTGAGCAGTGGAACAGGATCAGTTTTATAAAGCTAGGAAATAAAAGGCATTTGTCTCATCCATTTCCACGAACATAAGACACAGCAGGTTTTTTGCCAGCCATTCAGCACACATAATGTCTCTCCTATTAACTTCTGTTTCCTGGAGGTCTCTGAGAGAGTTGTGTGTTGGGCTGAGGCTTTTGAATCTCCAGGACGCTGAGCCTGGGAAGTATCTGTGCAGAACTAGGGAGGAGCAATCATAAGCTTGGTACTGATTTAAAATTTGTTAGAGAAATAAATTTAAAAGGCTTTTGCACCCATTTTCAAATTGTTAACCTCTAAACATTTTTTGGGGAAAGTGCAGAGATCTGCTAACTGCAGCCTGCAGGATACAGGCTTGTCTGTTCTGGCCATCCTTTGCAAACTCCTTGAGGAGTGAACAGGCTGAAATTACAATTCACCCCATCTTTTTTTAAGAGAACAGAGAGAGTCTGGTGGTGAACTATGAGGATCTGGCAGCCCAGGAGCATGTCCTTGCCTACTTTCTGCCTGAGGCCCCAGCAGAAATGCTGAAGATCTTTGATGAAGCAGCCAAGGAAGTGGTGCTGGCCATGTACCCCAAGTATGATCGTATTGCTCAGGAGATCCATGTCCGTATCTCCCACCTCCCTCTGGTGGAAGAGCTGCGGTCGCTCAGGTAAGAGCAGAACTACCAGCAGTGGCTGTGGGGCCTGCATTAGGCTTTGGGGTGCTCAGGACTCACCTGTGAGCTAAACCTTTGGGTAAGTCTAACAGGACAGCTGAGCTTAGCACAGGAAAAAAAAATCATACTAAGGATGGACTTTCAGCCTCCTCAAGGTGAACTTGCGCCTTGCAGCAGGAGTATTTCTGGAGGGTGTTTTGCCTTCTGTGCCCTGCAGGCATCCAGCGTATCTGTCTTTCCTCAGGCAACTGCACTTGAATCAGTTGATCCGGACCAGTGGAGTGGTGACGAGTTGCACAGGGGTCCTGCCTCAGCTCAGCATGGTCAAATACAACTGCAGCAAGTGCAACTTCATCCTGGGACCCTTTTTCCAGTCGCAGAACCAGGAGGTGAAACCCGGTTCCTGTCCAGAGTGTCAGTCTCTTGGCCCCTTTGAAATCAACATGGAAGAGGTAAGAGATTATGTGCTTGCCTGGATGAGGCTGGCTGCTCACTGCTCCACTGCCTGCTCCTCCCAGCCCTGCCTTGGCTCCCACCCTTTGAACAGCTTGGTGTGGGGAGAGGGGTCTTCTGCTGTATCCAGGGGGCTATGAAGATAGGTCCGTGTGAGCTCTTTACCTGAATGACTCAGTTTAGCCACCGAAAGTAATTTATTGCCACACTGTAGGTGTTTGGATTGAATCTTTTGCCACAATCATCTCTGTTGTACACATTTATTCATATTTTAGAAATGCAGACACATGCTGTCCAGCTCTCCTTCCCAAATTGGGTCAGTCTGTCCTGATCTGTCAGCTAAGGAAACCAGAGAGCAGAATCATTGATGTGGAGTGCTTCTGGCTTTCATTCTTTGCTTTGATACATTTAACAATCACAAGTGGAGCATCCTTCTCCCAGGAACTGCTCCAGTATTTGGGTGGATGAACACTGTGGAGGCTGAAACACGCTGGTGAGACGCAGCAAAGTGCTTTCCTGTCTCCACTATTGCCTATCACACCCTGGAATTGCTCCTCACAACCTCCGTGCTCCCATGTCCATAGTTTTCTAACCGAAGTACAGTAAATCCTTGAAGGGCCCTTCTCCCTGAGGTGCCTGTGAAAAGCCCTGCTGGTGCCTGCTGGACTTGCTGGGTAACTTTGATTTTGTTGCTGCAGACGGTCTATCAGAACTACCAGCGCATCAAGATCCAGGAGAGCCCTGGGAAGGTGGCTGCAGGCAGGCTGCCCCGCTCTAAGGATGCCATTCTCCTCGCTGATCTGGTGGACAGCTGCAAGCCAGGAGATGAGATTGTGAGTACATCGTTCAAGTATCAGGAGAGCACAGGGTAAATTCTGACAGTGACATCACGGGAACATCGGTGGGGATCTGGAGAGGGGTTGTCCTTAGATGCATTTGAGCAGCTACTTTTGAGCCTTACCTTAAAATGGAGAGGGGGCTGTTTTGTACTGTGCAGGCACTGACACAGCATTTCCTGCTTCCCAGGAACTGACAGGGATCTACCACAACAACTACGATGGCTCCTTGAACACTGCCAATGGGTTCCCAGTGTTTGCAACTGTGATCCTGGCCAACCACATCGCCAAGAAGGACAACAAGCTGGCTGTTGGGGAGCTGACTGATGAAGATGTGAAAGTGATTGTGGGTCTGTCCAAGGATGAGCAAATTGGGGAGAAGGTGAGTCAGCCTCAGACATCCCTTCTGACAGCTTGCCATCACCTTGCAGCTGGATCAGAAAGTGATGAAATGGGTCAGCTGGCCAAACAGTGGTTAAAGGAACCCAGTTAAAGAAATCTCAGTTCTCTCTGAATGGTCTTCTGTAGCTCTCAGACAGCTGTTGATGAGAGTCTGTTATAGGAGGGAAGTAAATAAGAAACTTCCCTTGTGCTTTTGGAGGTCAAATTTTCTGTTTCTCCCGTTCTTTCTCTGAGCCTTCTACATCACAACAGGGCTGGAAGACAGGTGAGAGATACTCAGACAGTGCTTATCATTTTTCATTTTATATCAGTGCTGATCATTTTTCTCTCCCTGTGTCTTAGAAGCCAAGTGGGGGAAGTGTTCTGTGAGGCCAGTGATGGCATCTCTAGTCCCCTAAAGGGGATGTTATGCTTAACTGAAGTTGTGGTAAAGATTTTAGCTTTGCTTCCTCCGTATGCTAAGACCTGAATCCAATGCTTAAAAGAAAAAAGCTCCTGGATTGATGCATGTTCAACCTCACTTGGGTCAGATTTAATCTCTGTAATGGGGGACTTCACTTGGTTGCCTTGGCTGTGCTGTTGTTACAGTGACTGCTGTTGCAGTGGATGCAGCTTCATGTGGGCCAGGAGTGTTTTAACATGAGTAGTCTCCAGCATCAGGTTGTTTTCAGAAGAGCCTTGAGAAAATCATCCAGTTGTTCTTAATATTTGACTATGGTGACAATTCATGTGCAGCATAGCCCGTTCAAGTACTGTCATGTGCAGTGAGTTAGCCTCTGATCAAGGTCTCCAGCTTTACAAGAGCTGATAACAGCCAGCGTGATGTGCCTTGTATACAACAGGGTTGTGGAGGCAGTGGGAGCAGCTTCCAGCACCAGGCTAAATAACCTGCCATGTGCCAGCAGCACTGTATTTGTGAAGCTCCTTTAGGCAACAGTAGGTGGATTGTTACCTTTGAAAAAGCCCTCACACCCTGGATAATAAAATACCCTTTGGAGACAGCAGTATCTTAAGAGTAGCTTTAGATATGGCACCTTGCTGATGTTCGTGCAAAACCCTGTTCGGAATGGGAACTGGTGTTCCCTGGACAACTTCTCTGCTTTCCCTCCCAGATTTTTGCCAGCATTGCCCCATCTATTTACGGACATGAAGATATCAAGAGGGGCTTGGCTTTAGCTCTTTTCGGAGGAGAGCCCAAAAACCCAGGTGAGTGTCACTTGTGTCCCTTGGTCCTGCCTCACTCAGGGGAGGGCAAAGGGGCCTGGGTTTGTCTGTGCTGTTGCAACGAGAGCAGTTAGAGCTGTCAGTGTGGCTTGGTAACAGACATGGTTTAACAGACTGAGGGATATCTGTGATTGAACTGGCTGTTTTATCACACTGAAAGCTCTGGTGTGACAGTTTGCTACGACTGAAAACAGCTCCTGCTGCAAGCCCGGGCAAGTTTTATCCCTCCTCTAGGGAGGTCACATTTAATGCTCCTTCAGAGGTTTGACCTTATGGCACCCTGATTTGTTATCATCTCCTCAGAAGGGTGTGTTAGGATATATCAGCATGGTTAGAAAGTCTGTTTTACAAAGATGACTGTCTTCAAAACTGACTTTCTTTCCCCCTCAACTTTACTGTAAACTGGTTGCCATGCCTGCTGGTTGCCCTCCCTTCAGCTTCGTAGTGCTCAGGGCAGGGTTGCTGTCAGGCCACACACTCAGCTGCCACGTGACCTTCCCATTGCTTTTGTAGGTGGCAAACACAAAGTTCGTGGTGACATCAACGTGCTTCTGTGTGGAGACCCTGGCACTGCAAAATCACAGTTTCTTAAATACGTGGAGAAGGCGTCCAGCAGAGCAATTTTCACCACTGGTCAGGGTGCTTCTGCTGTGGGCCTCACAGCCTATGTGCAGAAGCACCCAGTCAGCAAGGAGTGGACTTTGGAGGCAGGAGCCCTCGTGCTGGCTGACAGAGGTGTCTGCCTGATTGATGAATTCGACAAGGTGAGCCCAGCTTCGTCTCTCTGGGAAGGATTAGCTGTGAAGGGATCAGCTGTAACCTCTGTCCTCTGAGGACACACTGTAACTCATGGTGACATCTCCCAGATGACCAAAGTTCCTGCAGTTTGCTTAGGCCCTTGCTGGTCCATAGTGCAGTTTGCTGCCTTTTCAGAGCGTCTGGAGCTGATTCCCCTTCGTGTGTTTGGCAGTGGGGTATAGACATAGATTCACTCTGAATCATTCTTGCTTTCCTGTAGATGAATGATCAGGATAGGACCAGCATCCATGAAGCCATGGAACAGCAAAGCATTTCCATCTCCAAAGCAGGCATTGTCACATCCTTGCAAGCTCGCTGCACCATTATTGCTGCTGCCAATCCCATAGGTAAGTGCTGAGGGACTACAGGACCATCTCAGGCTCTCAACATAAATGCACAGTCATGAGAGCTGTGGCACAGGTTCCCTTCCCTCTGCCTGGTTCCTTCAGTCTGGAGCAGAGATCAAGCGAGCAGAAAAATCTTCAGCAGTGTGCTGGAGGTCTGTCCTTCCTCCAAAGCTGCAGCCTTGGAGCCTGTTTGACTCGGATTGTCTGTGTGACCCAGGTGGGCGATACGACCCGTCGCTGACGTTCTCGGAGAACGTAGACCTGACAGAGCCCATCATCTCTCGATTCGACATCCTGTGCGTGGTGAGAGACACAGTGGACCCAGTGCAGGTAGGGGTTGTGCCAGGAATCTGAGTGTGTGCTGGGCTTTAATGCTGCTGTTGGGATGCTCAGCTGCAGCTGCCCATTGGGTTTTTTCTGTCCAGTGAGTGTCCTCAGTGTCTGTTGGTGCCCTGCTCTCTTGTAGGATGAAATGCTTGCCCGGTTCGTTGTTGGCAGCCATGTCAAGCACCACCCAGGCAGCAAGGAGGCCGTGAATGGGGACACTAATGAGGTCATCCTTCCCAACACATACGGGGTTGAACCCATTCCTCAAGAGATCCTGAGGAAATACATCATCTATGCCAAAGAGAAGGTCCACCCCAAGCTCAACCAGATGGACCAGGACAAGGTGGCCAGGATGTACACTGACCTCAGGAAGGAGTCTATGGTGAGAATACTGAGGAGAGGAGGGAAGAACTGTATAAACCTAGGCTACAAATCAGCCTGAGACTGCTCCAGTGTATGTTGACACATTCTTGCCATTCCCATCACAAAAGTCTGTGCCGCTGTTTTGTGAGAGGCAGGTAGATCCTGCAGTGTCTGCTGAACAGATGATTCTTCATCTAAATGCAGGGTCTCGCCTGTTGGTGATGTGTGGACTGATGGACTGGACACATGTACAGTGCCTGCCATGGCAAAGTCCTTTTGTTATCACCCAGTCTGGCAGGCCCACAGGAGATATTCCCATTCACTCAGATCCACATGCTCCTGGTACATTACAGGGAGCCATTATCTGTAGAAATGCCCTTCTCTTTGGTCCATGGGTTGTCTTAGGCTCATTTCATGCTCTCCAAGTGAAAGAGGAATTTGTTGAGGTGCAAGGGAGATTTTTGGAGCTTGGGAAAACTATACCTTTTTTCTGATTGGCTTTTTTTTCTTTAACTCCAAAAAGCTGCTGGAGGAAACTGGATTGCTAATCTTGGAAAGGCCCTAAACAGTGTCACAGAGTGACCCCACAACATCCCCTTGCACTGTGATGAATTCAGCTAAACAGGGAAACTGTGCCAGGCTGTGTGGCCGTGCCAGCAGGTGGCAGAGCCTCCTTAGCCTGAGTCACCCTCAGAGGCGCAGCGAGCTCCCTGCAGCGTGAAAGGAGCTGGATCCCGGGCCAGAAGGCACCTGTTTTGCCCCATGTCTTGTATCCTTCAGTAACGTGTTGCCTCCTCCCCTTTGCCCTCAGGCAACGGGCAGCATCCCCATCACGGTGCGGCACATCGAGTCCATGATCCGCATGGCCGAGGCGCACGCCCGGATGCACCTGCGCGATTACGTGGTGGAGGACGATGTCAACATGGCCATCAGGGTGATGCTGGAGAGCTTCATCGACACACAGAAGTTCAGCGTCATGCGGAGCATGCGCAAGGTGGGCACCGGCTGAGCCGGGGGCTGCGGCTGCACCCCGGGCCTGTGGGTTCAGCTGCAGCCTCCTTGCACTGCCCTGGCTGTGGGGAGAGACTTGAATGCTCTGCAGGGGCTCTGTCCTGTGGAGACAAGCACTGAGCCTGTGTAAATGGGGTACTGTGGGTCTGAAGTGTTAAGGAAGTTCCTTGTCTGACCATCCAGGAGCCACTCTGGCAGTCACACTAACGCCACAAGAGCTGGGACCGAGGCCACTTCACAGCTACACCACACTCACAGACAAGGTTTCCTTACCAGCTTGACCCCAGTTTTCCCACAGCAGAGCCTCAGACATATGGATACTTAAAATAATTTAATCGTGGTGCAATAACAACATCTCAGGCTGGATTTCTTTGAGGAGGGACCCCAAACAAGGCACTGTTCTGTGACTGCCCCTCGTTAGTGTGTGGTGAGGCAATGTTTTTGTTGGGCCTGAGAAGGAAGTGTACCTCAAGCCTCTGAGTCAAAAGCACTGCCACGTCTCTTCTTTTTTGACACCTTCCCTGCTATTTTGGCACAGGGCTCCTGCTGCTGCTGCTGCCAGGTGATGGAGCCGAGCAGGCAGTTTGTTTCTTCACGTTATTATCAGGTTCTCAGGGTACAGTTAAGCACAGGGCAGCACTCACTGTGGGTTAGTGTGCGGTCTACTCTGTTCTCTGAGTAGCAGGGGCTGGCTCCAAACAGCTCTTGGCTGGCCACAGGCTGGCATTTATCCACTGTTGAGTGTCTGCCCCCTGTCTGGACGACTCGTGGCCTCTCTCTTTGGCCTCAAACAGCCAGCCAAGTGTGAGCGTCTGCTGGGGAGGCACAGGGCAGTCTGGGGTAAGGGAAACTGCTCTGTGCCTTGCCCAGGGCCAGCCCTCCCATGGCTGTGTCCCCGTGGGCAGCACAACTCCACAGCAGTGCACTGCCAGCCCCCAAGAGGCACCAGCGCCCCTAAAGAGATTCCAGATAGGAATAAGAGCAGTCAGCAGAGGAGTCATGCCTGTCAGAGGGCTGCCACTGCACAGGCAGGTGGCAGATTAGCAAAGTCACCTGAGAAACCCTAAGGGCACATTTGGTTCCCCCTGTGCTCTGTGCGAGGAGGGGCTTGGTTGATGTTGGGCACTGCAGTGCGTCGCTGTTCTGATCCTCATGGCTCATCTCATCCTCCCTCCCAGACATTCTCCCGCTACCTTTCATTCAAGCGAGACAACAACGAGCTGCTGCTGTTCATCCTGAAGCAGCTGGTTGCAGAGCAGGTGATGTACCAGAGAAACCGCTATGGAGCCCAGCAAGACACCATAGAAGTCCCAGAGAAGGACCTGGTGGACAAGGTATGGGCTTATAACAAGCTGCCTCTGGCACTGGTTCATGATCTCTCTGCAGCCTCGGAACCAGAGGAATTCTCAGACTTTTACAGTCCCTTCCTGCATTATGATACCATAAAAAAGACTGATGTTAATCAGTATAACTGAGCATCAGGACTGTCTCCTCTGTATCTTCTCTCTTGTTTGGAAGTGCTGTATTCTTCCCTCTCTGTTCTCATGCACCCCCATAAAGCCTTGGGGTTGGAGTGGTAAATCCTGCAGTATGGTGCTTATGCAGGTGAATGAGAACTCAAGTTCCCTGGCATCTGCATTTGAAGAAGCAAAAAGCAGAAAAATCTATGTGTATGAACTTTTCCAATCCCTCCTGAGGCTTACTTGCCTCCTCCTTAATGCATCTTCATCTTGGTCCAAAGGCTGCACTTCTGACTCGGCCTTTCTGTGCAAAGTATTGACCTTGCTCGGCACTAAAGCAGTTTTTGATTCCTGGGTTAGTGCTTTTCTGCTCTTTGCATCAAATGTGCAGAGTAACTCCTTCCAAAGCCACAGGTTGGTGTTGCCAGGGTGACCCATCCCAGTCCGATGTCTCCCTTGCAGAACTGTCCCACTGGGTGAGGTTTTGGGGGTTTTTGGATAGCAGTTACATTCTAGCTCTGGTGGAAGTAAAAGGACGAGCTGAGAGCAGGCAGATGCTGAGCCAGCATCCTCTCTTGGCTCAGCTCAGCACTGCCAATGCTCCTTCCTCCTGACCTGCAGTCTCCCCTGCTACTGCAGTTCTGGTTCCTGCTGAGCAGAGCAGAGATTGCTGACTGTCAAATTTTATGCAGCCTCTGCTACGGAAAACCACATGGTTCTTACTTAGATTGAATAAACATTTACCTCTCCCCTCCTCTTCCTCCCAGGCTCGGCAGATCAACATCCACAACCTCTCAGCCTTCTATGACAGTGAAGTGTTCAAGATGAACAGGTTCAGCCGGGATGTGAAGCGGAAGCTGATAGTCCAGCAGTTCTGAGGCTGGCAGCAGAGTCTGCCACGTGCTCTGTGAGATGAGACCTCCATCTTCCAGCCCTCCAGGAACGCTACAGAGATCCTGAGCCGGAGGGACTAGGCTGCACATCCTCTTGCTTGCTTTGTGCCTTATGGATTAAGGGAGTGCTGAGCTGCTGAAGACCTTGTAAATAGAACAGAATTAAGTAGTTAAATGCCCTGTCAAGTCTGTTTAGCAACTTCGTTCACTATTTTGCCTTGTAGCTAAGCACAGCAGGGAGAGAATTGCTGGCCGTATACATGGCATGTTTTCTGTTTGTTTGTCACTAGTTGTTACGGGCTCCTCTGCAGGAGGGACCAAGCAGGAACATTCGGAAAGCATTATCCGTGCCCCTTGGATTGCAAGCACCCTCAGGGATTCTCTGTTCCCATCTCTGGTGACTGTACAGCCTGATGGGTGATAATTGAAACTGCTTTCAACTCTCCATGACCCAGCCAGCCTCTCTGCTCCAGGCCTTCGTGCCTGACACTTGACATTTCCCCAGGTGCCCACATGGGTTGACCTTGTGCTGGTTTCTGCAGGGGAGGAGGGGGCAGGCAGAGGAAGAAGATAAGAACTGAAACAAAACATAGCTCTTTCTGATCTTAACGGTGATCTGTGTGAGCAGTGAAAACTCCTTCAGTACCTGCTGGGGAATCTGCAGAAGCCCTATGGAGAGGTTTTCCTTACCTTAGTGGGTGTTACCTCTATGCAGCTGTCAGCAGATGTGAATTTACAGCTGAGTCCAAGTGCTACCTTTGACACCTAAACTGAACACCCTCTCTCACACCCATCTGTTGAGGGTGAGGTACCCATGGTGCTGGTTTGGGGCATGGCAGTGGAGGAGGCCTAAGCTGGACGTGTTCAGGGAGGACAGGATGGGCTCAGTGTTCACATGCAATTTTCTTAATATGGGTGTTTTAAATACATTTGTTTCTCAATACTTTTGTGTTTCCTCCTCTTTTGGTAACTCCTGCCACCAAGACAAAATAAGAGCTTAAGTGAGCAACCTGGGTGCTGCATGAGCTGCTCAGCAGTTTGTGGGGTTGGGTTTGGGTACTATCACATCTCATATTTGCTCTTCAGGTTAGTAGGAACTGCAAGTGCTGGCTCTCAGCTCTAGCTGAGACACTGGGCTGACAGCAGGACGCAGTTGCCCTGGAGAGTGCCATGAACACTGCCTTTCCCACCAAGGACCTGCCTGCAGTGGCTCCTTCCCTGTCTTGCTTGTTTATGTTTGTATCCCACTGAGACTGTCCTATCACAGTATTTCCCTCCTCCCTTCCTTACACCCACTTGGGTTAGACAGCCTTGATCTCATGCCTTGGCTGTCACTTGGATTCCAGTCTGGGAGCAGCAGTAACCCCCTCTCCAGGACGCAGCTGAGCTCTGCAGTGAATGTGCTTTTCGTGGCCCGCGTTGCGGGACCTTACGGCATCTCCCGCCTGAGCTCGGAGGATTTGTGAGCTGGCAGCTGCAGTTGTGTGCTGGCCAAGCAGAGGTGGCCCTGGCTGCGGACACTGCCGCCGTGGGGTTTGTCACGGTGATGTGTTTGTGTGTGTGTCCTCCCAGCCTGGAGCCAGCAGGGCTTGAGCCCTGCTGGGGGCTGAGCACATGACTCTCAGCCTGAAACTGGCTCTGCGTGTTGCCTCCGCTGTCTGCCAGCTCCCTCCTGTCTATTTGTTTAACTGTTTTGGCTGGTTTTTTCCCTTCCTACTGGGTCTCTGTCTACCAGGACTTTCTGCAGGCAGCCCAGAGAGACACTTCCCTGGTATTCCTTCCCTGCCTGAGCAAGCCTTTGCCCCTGAACGTGGGCCTGGATCGGGTCTGTGCTGGGGATAACTGAGCTGCTGTGTGCCTGCAGCAGCCTGGTGAGGTCCAGTGTGGTTCCTTGGGGCTGATACAGCTGTTAGCACCTTACCTCCTAATGCCAAAGGCCACAGAGACTGTCCCTGGAGATAGCAACTTTGAGTACTTGCACACTGTGCCCAGCTCTGTAGGAACCCACATACCTTGCTGGGGAATGTCCTGGCCCTGAGAGAGCAAAACCAGCACTAAGGAGGGATGAAACAAGCTTGTCAAGCAAACTGGTGTGTTGTGGGGATGAATATTGGGTGTGGGAGGAGAAAGGCTTTGTGTCGCACTGGAGAAATAGAAAATGCTTCCTAAACCCTTGCAATTTTGTGAAGCCTTTGCTATGCCTGTAGTGACCCACAGTTAAATAGGTGGCCAAATATGTCACTGCAACCCATGAGAGATACACGGGAATGGAGTGGGACTCCTGATTTTCCCAATTCCTTGCCCTGCTGCTGGACAGGCACCATTCAGTTTTGTCCTACAGCTTTCTCCTGCCTCCTATGCTCTGGTCCCACCTCACTTGGCACATGAAGTGAGCAGTGGCAACAGAGAGGTGCCATTGTTGGAGTCACTTGTTTGTCATTTTGCTCACTCTGCCTCCCAAATCCTCCACACAAAGGCAGTTGTGCCCTCCCACCCTGTTGTGTTGCCAGCATCCAGCAGCGCAATGAATTCTTGCAGCTGCGCCTTCCCTAATGCTGGCATCAGCCGCTCAGTGGAGTGTTAATGCCAGTCTGAAGGCATGTTCCTCCTCTCACGGCCACTGAGCTTTTCAGGTTCCCTGCAGCAAGCTTTGGCTGTTGACAGCATCAGGTGTCTGGTCTGGACAGGGGTGCAGAGGGGGGTGAAAAGAGATGCTGCTCTGAGCGGGGACTGCCTTCCAGGAGCCATGTTCCCACTGAATGTAGCGAGGATTTTGCTGCAGGGCTCTGGAGCTCCGCAGGCCAAGCCACACTCATGGAACGAGGAGTTGCTCCCCTGACAACCTTGAGTTTAGCCAAGCTTGTGCGCTTGGCTTCTTGCTGCTGTGATTCAAACTGCGCAGTGCCCATGGCAGCCAGGGGCAAAGGCAGGAGTCTGGGGGAGGTGAGGTCTGCCCACAGCAGGCTATGCCTGGGCTCAGATGGGAGATGATAAGGGTGCTCCTTCTAAAGGAGACAGGGCTTTATGGAGAAAAGTGGTGTCCCTTCTTGTGGTCATCTTCGCCTTGGGACTGTGGTTGTTGGCAAATGCCGGGTCAATGTGCCTTCAAAGAGCATCTGGATTTGAAAAGGGCATGATGGGCCAGATCCTGATCCAGTTTAATCTGAACAAGCTACAACTCCTGAGAGAGCACCAGGGCTCTCTGCATCTCATAATAAGCTGTTTGACTTTAGTTCAGCATGGAGCACATGCACACACAACACACACAAACAGTGCACCTGCTTGGGGTGCATGAGCAAGTGCCTGCGGATACCAGCTAATCGATCAGCAGGTGTGATCTGGGAAAAAGGGACAGATAGAGCTTGCAGGAAAGGGCTTTTCATTCGTCCTAGCAGGATTTAGCTTATGCCTTTATTGTGATCATAAACCAGCACACTGCATCTGCAAGTCCTGGGCTTATCCAGCGTGCCGCAGGTTGTTTCCGAGTTTGCCTGTCAAATGGCAGATGCCCCTGAATAGCTGAAGTTCTACATTCAGTAATGTGTGTTTTTCCCCAAATTAATGCCAAAGCCTCTTGGAAAAACTAGCATATTCGACATTTCTGGACCGGCAGTGTTTCACTTTCTCCCATGCCAGATCTTGGCTGGAACCTGCTCTGTCCATCTCCATCTGTGTTCACTAAAGAGCTGTCTGGAAACTGGTTGGCAAGAACTTCCCCAGTGTTACAGTGCTCAGGATGCAGCCATTGTGTTGGATCACTTATCTTGCCATCCTGGAGGAGTCCAACCAGCTGCAGTTCAGCCAGGAGGGCCGTTTCAGGTGCTTGCAGCTCTGCCCTTGTTGACCTCAGCTCACCTGAATTCCAGCATGTGAAGACAGCATGGGAATATGTTTACAGCAGTTGTGTATCCACAGATACAGGTGAGTCACTGCAAACAGCTACATCTCCTACTGTGCTGCAGTGAGGATGCACTCTGAACTTCCTAGTATTTTTCCATCTCCTAAAATACTTTTCTACTTAACGAGGCAGAGCCAAAATTGGATCAAGCTTCTGCTGTATTTTGCATCTATTATGCAGTTCTTTCTGCCATCACTGATTTAATGTCTCCATTATCATGGAGCACTGGTCTGCCAAGGACTCTGGCCATCCAGCATGCTCCTCGGCCGCTAGTAAACAGCTGTGAGCAGCCTTAAGGGGCTGCTGAGCACTGCATCTTTACAGCAAAAGCACATTGGAAAGTGTTTGTGCTCCTTTCTGCTCAGCTTGCAAGTCACTTCTTTCTAAAGGAGAGGTGAGGCTGTTGGGGGAACCCAGAGGAAGTGCCAAGTTTCTTCTCTGGGTGATCTAGGGCTCAGGGAGATCTGACAATAACTGTCCTGTCTAAAAGATGCTGAAGAGCTTCAGTCCCACCAAATCCCATAGAAACACATATGTGAGAGTACCAATAAATCCCTGTGAGTCAGTGACTGGCTCTCCACAGAGCCAAGAGTTACCAGCCCTCTTCAGGTACAGGCTGATCCCTCCACTCTGAAAATTCATACCCACATTCCAGCTTAGTTAGCTATTAAAATACCAAGAGCTTTTCTGAAGATTACATTAGCCTTTTCAGTTCAGTAAGGAAAGTTATAAACCAGCTCTGGGTTCCACTTTGCCCATTGAAAGATAGGAGCTCCCCCTCACCTTCTTAAGTTGGTGTTCAAGGAGAGAGGTTTATATTGTCTAGGCTCTCAGGGTACTAATAAGCCTTATCCGCCCTGACAAGGCTCTCTGGGGCCTCTATCCACATCGATGGCCTGGTGCTCTATTTAAGCTCAGCCTAGGGCCTATGTGAGCTTCGAGGGGGGAGTACTGGTTCATGTCTCCCTGTGTCTGCTCACAGTACCTATTGCTTTGGGCTGTGATCCAGGGACTGCCTTCCTGATCCTGGTCATCTTCTACTACTACGGAACTGCCAAGTGATTCCTGGATGGTGTCTGACTAAGGCTGCCACCAGCAGGCCTTGGCTCTGACCTAGGGACTGGCTGGTTTGGTGTTGGTCTGGCTTTATCACTGTGAGCTTCTCTGAGGATCTGGACTTCTGGTTGAATCTGGGTGTCATCTCTGAGCTGCTCATCTCTCCTGGGTACTGCTGGGGCCTGTCCTGCTGGCTGCTATGCTCAGCTCCCTGATGTGTGCTCCTCAAACCAGGTACAGCAAGGGTTTGACAGTCACTACTTTGGGCTCTGGTCATATCTCTAAAACAGGCAGAGCTAAGGCTAAACCTCCTGTGCCTTGTCATTAACCTCTTGGCTTTGCAGGGCTTTATCTTGCTTGTCCTTCTCCCCCAGTCAAAAGCTTTAGAAGATCTGAGGCTTGCTGCCCTCATGACATCTTTACTTCTCCAGATTTTTCATCCCTTCCAGAAAGTCATTTGCTTACTGTCTGAGTCGATAAGCTCAACACAGAGATGAGGGGGTTCTCTAAGCTGTACAGAGGCCCATATTAAATGATGTGAATAGCCCCAAACGGATGTACTCCTTTCTCCTTCCTGGCTGGGGGCTCAGAAGTCACCTC
Organism: Dryoscopus gambensis; assembly: GCA_013389985.1. Lineage (NCBI taxonomy): Eukaryota > Metazoa > Chordata > Aves > Passeriformes > Malaconotidae > Dryoscopus > Dryoscopus gambensis. The sequence continues at coordinate 17,059 of WEIT01025392.1, forward strand.
TCATGTAAATGGAGGGCTGTGACCATCCCTCTGCACGCGAGCTCTGACAGAGCAATGTGACTGGGTTGCCATTCCCCTCGAGTGAGGAGCCCTGTCCCCTGGGCTGTGGGGAAACCTGCGTGAGCTTTCAGCTGGAGAGCTGTCTGCCTGCTTGCCCCAGGTGACTGTTAAAGGTTATTCTGGCCCCTTAATCAAATTCTATGTAGCTCTGTTTTGTTCTGCCCTCTAGGAATCTGCTGAGGTTTGCTGTCAGAGTGGCTATTAATGCAGCAATCAGCTCTGCTTTGGTGAGGAGAGAAACGGGAACCTTCAGGGATGGGAGACAGCAGGGGCACGTGGAAACTGGGAAAGTAAAGCACAACTTGTGCCTGTTCCTCACCCGCACTTTACAACAGAGAATGGGAAACAAGCAGGGCTGGTAGCAGCACTGTGTCCCAGGTGGGCAGTGTGCCCTCCCCTAAGGGGAACAAGCTGATGCAGAGATTAAGAAAGGCTCAAACTGATACAGAAAAATCTTGCTGGGGCTCTAAATAGAGCAGAATCTCTTCCCTTCTAATTACAGCCTATCCTGGAAGGCATTAGTTGCTCCAGGTCACTCCTGTTGAGGTGTTTATTACACATCTTCCCCAGCAGGATTTTGGATGAGAGCAGGAACTGTGTGTTTTGCCCAGAGAATGGCTGCATGCCTGGGCTATGCAGGAATAGAGCGGGTACCCGCCCCTGCTTGGTACAGTCAAAATGTTTCACGGTGTCCCAGAATTAAAAAGGCTAAGTCAGCAAATGAGCTTATATAAAGCTTGTCGGAGGCTCTGAAGTAAATTCACGTATTCTGGAACAAGGGAGAGGTTAAATCTTTCCTTGTGCCTAGGGAAGGAGGGGCTGGACATGGCAGGGAATTTTCCTCTTCTGGAGGGATGAGATGCCAAAAGGCTGTACAGCTTGATAGAAGATTGTGTTAAATTGCATGGTGTGCCACAAGCCTGCTGTGTCACCCAGCCTCTGTCCCAAAGAGCTGGCAATCAAGGTAATGGGAATGGCCCATTTTTTCCTTCTGATCTAAGAATGGGCACAGATCACCTTTTGCTGCCCTGGCAAGTGGCCAAAGAGAGAAGGGTTAAATCCTTTTCCTGGTACTAGTGACGTTTTGCATTTTCTAACATTGCCAGAACCTAACATCTGACTGTTTATTTGTTTTGCTTATTGTTTACATTCTTGCTCTGCTGAGCACAGGCAATAGATCACTTTCACTCTTGTAGGTGAACTCAGTTTTGCTGTATTTAGGAGGATAAAACATCTCACCAGCATATTTCAAGTTTCAATGAGTTGCTGCTTTTTTTTTAAGTGGAGTTTCAAAATAAGTTAAATTTCTCTTGAGATTAGACTTTGTGGTTAGTTTATTTTTAATTGACATGTCTCAGACATCAAATTCTTTCCCTTAGCTATCACCTCATTCCTCCACCTTGGTAGTATTTGTTTGCAGGGATCTTGGAGCAAAATGTGACCCTTACACTGAAATGGGAAAGCTGGCTAAATTTCCTGAAGGCAAAAGCTGTTACAGTAACTCACAGGGGGAGACAGCAGAAGCATTTTCAGTTTTGCCAGCCTAAAATACACGCTTGCTTTCTGATTCTGCCTAACAGACGTAACTGTGAAATTGAACAATTTTGGGGAAGAACAGAAAAGCACAGATAATGATAATACCAAGAAAAAATTCTGAACAGCTTTGAAGCAGCTATAAAAAAACCATTTAGTGCAATTGTAAAGCCTCTTTTACCAGGGCTCTGAACATCGTATGAGAATATACACCAGGTAGGGAGGCTGGAGGGAGATCAAATGAGAAATGACAAGCCTTTGACTATAAAGCTGTCAATGCCTCAGAAGAGAGCCAAGCCAGCTGCACCTATTCCAGGGAGTGTGAAATGGAGATGCAGGGGCTGTGCTCGGTTGAAGTTGGTGCTGCTTTTTAAAGAGAGCTGGTGTTGCCCATCTCTGCTGGCTGTTTTCTGCTCTGCTGGCAGCACTGACCTGGCTGATCGATGTTGCCACTAATTTTATTTAATTTTCTTGCCTAAGATGTATCTTCTCCTTTCATACTCGCCCTTTGTTGCTCAGTCTGAGATTGACGTATAACGTCAAAATAAATCCAGGGAGCGCCATGAGCTTCTGAGATTTGGGAGCTGGATGTGGCAGGGTCAGGAGATCTGAAAGGCTTTTAGTTACCCACTTGTAGTAAGCCACCTGCATGCGAAGACAGCCAAATTACCAGCAACAAAGTGAAAAATGACAAGAGCATTCATTAAATGCCATGCTTGGGCTAGAATCTGAGTGCACTAAAGTGTTTTTATCTCATCTAATGGGTAAGCGACAGCTCGGTAGTTCCTGCTGCATTTCCTGCTCGGTGGGGGCTGGGGGCTGCATTGATTCTGGGATAAAAAGGACTTTCAGAGCCCTGGATGGATGTGGTCTAAAAGAAGCCAAAAGCAAGTACTTTAGTCCAAGCCTGTCGGCTTTGCCTTGCCACGCTGGGGAAGGGGTGCAGCCAGTCTGTTACCTGCCCTGGTCATACTGGGGGAAGCTGCAGCACCAGAGCAGATGATGGAAGGAAAGAGCTGGCAAAAAGAGGCTGGCAATTGCGCAAAGGGGTGACATGTGCCAGTGCCAGCCTGGTAGGAGCTGTAAAGGTCAGTATCAATAATACTGAGTACCCTCAGGTGGCTGTTTGATTCATTATGAAGTTCAGCAGGCTATGGCACACTGGCACCTTTCTCTAGTTGTTGAAAAACAGCAAGTTCATGCCAGAAAAAAATTCCATCAATTTTTCCTTCAGGAGATTCACTCTTCAAACAACAACAAAAAAAGATCAATTTATTATGCAGGGAAATAAAGACTCTGGAGTGTTTTTAATGAACACTTATTTGAGGAATAAGAATGTTTGAATTTAAAATCCTGGTCACCTTCAGACCTATGCCCTGCTGTCTCAGTGACATGCTGTGTGGGAGAGGCAGAGCACCGGGCACACGGTGCAAGCACTGTAAGCACAGAGACATTTGGTGAGGCTGTGACAGTACAGCTGTTTCCTCACTCGGAACTTGCAGTGCTGGATTTTAGCATCCCCTGCCCTTCTAGAATGTGTGATGAGAAAATTGTTTTGAAACCAAAGAGAAAGGTTCCTAGCCACTGCTGAGGAAAACTTGAAAATATGAGCTGAGTGCCTAGTGAGAAGGGACCAATATGCTTTTAGGTCCTTTGGCTTGGAGTCATATCATGTTTGTGGCCTTGTGATGCTTGACCAGGTCTCAAATCTTTGTCTGGGGATGAACCAAGAATTGCACAGCTTTTTTGAGGGGCCACAAGCTCCAGGCCCACAGGAAGGGAGTGGGATGGCTGCAGCCCATCCGGCTGGCAAGAGGGGTTGACGTGCAGGGAGCTGGCATGCGTTCCCTCTCAACTGCTGTGGTATTACAGGACCTGTTGAGCCTTATTTCTTGGGCACCTGTCTGACAAAGCCCTTGCTTGAGTCATTTACTGTAATGTTGTGCCCTGAGGCCACTAAAGATGTGTTTGATTTGAAATTTAGTGTAATTGAAGCAGTTGGCCTTGTTGCTGTAATAATGATTTTCAGCAGGATATTCAGCATGTTCCTTTGCTGTGCTATCCACCAGAAGTGCTCCAAGAGCTACAAACCCAAGAACTGCTGCAATATAGATTTATTTTTTTTTAATAGACACAGCAGTTTGCACAGAAGGGCATGAAGAAGGGGACATCAGCTGAATTAGTATCAATGTGACAGCCTCGGATACGGTGGTGACACACCACGGAATGGTTTTCCCAGCAAGTGTCGAAGCAGCTGTCCCTGCGAGGGCAGAGGCTCCAACACAGACCCAGCTCCAGAAAACAGATGCAACGCCCCAAGCCTCAGGAGTGATAAAAGAATCAACAAGAAGAGATGCTCTGCTAGACCTCATACTAAGCAGCAATGAGAGGCTCTTTGGGGATGTGAAGGTCAAAGGCAGCCTTGGCTGCAGTGACCATGAGATGGTGGAGTTCAGGATCCCAACACAAAACTGGGAAGGGCTGCGTTATCTGCGTATCTTTATCTGTCTGATAAACCAGAGAGTCGAGCTTCCATCCAGAGGGACCTCGACAGGCTGGAGAAATGGGCTGACAGTAACCTCCCGCAGCTCAGCAAGGCTTTCAAAGGGCTGCACCTGAGGAGGAACAATCTCATGCACCAGTACATGCTGGAGCCACCCAAGTGGGAACCAGCACGGCAGGAAACGACCTGGAGGTTGTGGGAACACCAAATAAAATGTGAACCAGCAACGTGCATTGGCCACAAAGGTACTGATGGTATCCAGGGCTGCATTTCCTTTCAGCGGTGCCTAGTGACAGGGCCAGAGGCAATGGGCACAAACTGAAACACTGGACGTTCCTTCTGAACACCAGGAAACACATTTTTACTGTGAGGGTGACTGAGCAGTGGTACAGGTTGCCCAGAGAAGGTGTGGGGTCTCCAGCCTCGGAGATATGCAAAAGCCATCCAGTCACGGTCCTAGGAAACTGGCTGTAGGTGTCCCACCTGAGCAGGGGCTTGGACCAGATGGCCTCCAGAGGTGGGGAAATGAATTTGCCCAGCGGGAGAAGTTTTTCCAGGTGATGAAGTGAGGTGGGAGCTGAGGGGTGAGGGAGAAGCCGTGGCCCCATGAGCCGTGGGCAGCTAAAGAGAGGTCAGCAGGCGGGTGCGGAGGGTGTCTGGTTTGGGGGCCGTCGCTGCCGGCCCCGATGTTGCGGCGGAGGGAGCTGCCCTCCCGGGGGCTCTGCCCCTGCCGCCGGCGGGACCCGGCGCATCCCCGCTGCCC
>WEIT01025392.1:22655-56033 GCA_013389985.1 Dryoscopus gambensis
GTGGTCGCGGCCCGGCCCGGCCGGGGCAGCCACGGCTGCGGCAGCGCTGCCCCAGACCGCCCGCCCGGGTATCGATGGCTTCGTCTGGCGTCGTGGTGATTTTGCGAACTACCGCGAAACTGATACAAAGAACGGAGCAACCATGAACTGCTCTGCGTTTCCCCAAGAGCCTCCTCTTGAAATTTGGAGGAGAGGTAGGGTGCCAGAGAAAGGCAATTAAGTGCAGGAATAATTGTACTCGGAATAGTTATGAAGGCTCTGCTTCTATTTTTAAATAGTCTGGGGAAATTTCCCAACAAAGGGATCCCCCAAAGACCCGTGAGGCTGAGATGGTCCTCTTCCTCCCTAATCCATCCCTTTGTACAGAAATCTGGTTAGTGTGGAACAGGAGTTCTGAACCGGGGACATGTGAAGTGTGGGGGAGTCTTTGTCTTGAGTCATTCTGGCAGGGAGGGAAGGGCTGATTTACCAACCAGTCACTGTCTTCCAGCACGACCGAGCTGTGATACAGTGACATCCAGTCCCCTGGCACATCTCTCCTATTACCCCAATCTCCTGAAAATGTTCATGGGGGAATGTGTCATCTGTGGAGCCGCTCTGTCCGTGGGCTGTGAGTCTCTGTCGTCTGGGGCTCCCTAAAGAGAAGAGATAAAGCCTTTTAGGTTTGCAAACAATAGCGAGCTTAAAGAGCAAAATGGATCTGAAAACCTGTTGGGGTTTTGTGCCAATACTCTGTGGCACAGAAGCAATAAGTCTTTCCAGAGCTGAGCGGGGAGCCAGTTCTGTGGCTTCCTCCAGGCAGGTTGTCCACATTAAGGGAAAACCTCGGGCACAGCTGGCAAAGGTTCTTCAGCTGCATCTCAGCAGGAAACCCCTGTCCCCAAATTCAGCCAAACCTCCGCCTCTTCCAAAGAAGAGTGTAAGATGTAAGGAGGAGAGCTGCCACATTCCCACCCTGCCAATCTGCCAGCAAGGGTTGGCCCCATCCCCATATCTTGAAAGTTACATTTGCTCTGCACGGGAAGGAGGTGGACCTCGTGGTGGTTTTAAAATGTGGCAGCCAAAAGGACCACCACTGGTAGTGCTGTGCTGAGGGGAGGATGTGCTTCCTTATTCTGCTGAGGCTGCTAGAAACTTTCCAGTACTGTTGTCCAGCTGGTGGTGATGCGGAGGATTTGGGTCCTTGGCTTTCCCTGTGATCCTATCTGCTGTCCTAGCAGGGAGAAGCATAGGGGTGGGAGGTGAGGAGCAGCTCCGAGGGACGGCTCAGTTCCTAATCTAGTGAAATTTGTAATCCTGTGGCAGCACTGTGCGGCTGGACTCAGTTGGCCAAGCATCCCCAGACAACTGGACTCCTGCCTAGATGGGAGGTCAGAAGTGGAGATGCAGACTGCTGGGAATTTGTACATCAGGCTCTGTTCTGGTTAGTAGCTTTGCTTGGTGATTCAGGATCAGTTCCAGTCTGAAATAATTCAATGCACTCTGGCCTCACTTTTCCAGTCCCACAGGACAGGAATAGTTAATACCTGAGAGAGAGCTGGATTGACTGTATGTGGTTCCCCACACGTTTCCCTGGACTGGGAGCCTCCACAGACCTGCAGGATGTACTGAAATGGGACATGTGCCTCATCCGAGTCCCATCAGACTTCTGGGCAGCACAAATCTGTTGGCAGAGTGTGGAAACATCTCTCCAGGCTCTAGGGTATCTGAACGCTTTTGGTCTTGCAAGTAGAAGAATGATGCAGGGGAAGAAGGAGGGAATTGGTCTCCTTCCTCTTTTTGTCTCCCCAGGTGCTTGTCTGCATGTGGGCTATTTAAGGTTTTTTTTCTTTCTGCCTGCTTAGAAGATGTCTTGTTAGCATTGTGTGAACAAGCCAGAGATGAGGGAGTATAGATCAGGATGAATGAAAATTCCCTGTAGTCAGTTTTTCCTTGGCCGCCTCACTGCCATGAGGAAATGTTCATTTAATTATAGGCATCAGGGGTAGAAATAACTACATTAAGCCCTCAAGGGGAAGCTGCCGGCGACGAGCTGCAGATCAGAGTGCACAGAAGTTTTCCCACTCCCTCTGCATGGGAAGAAGCTCCGGCATTTTGTGGGTACTTGGGTGAGCAGCAGCAGCACGGACAGCCCTGCTGTGGGGCTGGGGCAGAGGGGCTGGAGGAAGGTGCATCATGGCTCGCAGCTGGTGCTTGGGTGAACTGGCTCCTCGTTCTTGCTGGCTGTTTGTCGAAACCAGGACACTACTGAAACAAGTAATCGCAGAAGAATGGAGAGAGGCTGTTTGTCAGCCACACGAGCACAGCCTGCACCGAGGCCAAGCAAACACGTGTGTTGGTTTGTTCAGGGGGCCAGGGATGCTGGCAAGGAAGGTACACCCTGCTGGGGCTCAGATCAGCCCCCCACTGTCCCTATGCCTGGTGAAGCCCTGTTGTGGTTACCAGGCTTTGGGTGTACATTCTTGGTTGAGGTTAATTTGTTAGTGTTGGGAAAACAGCTTTGCAGCCCTCCCTCTATGTGCCAACTGCAACCATGGCTCTTCTTGTCCTTCCTGGTGTTCTGAGGGTAGTCAGAACTTATATATGTGCCCTGGGACCACTAAACCTTTGCACGACCTTTTTTTGCCTAAGATGCATGAGGTTGTTTGGAGAGTGGAGCATCTTGGGGGTGCAGTGTGTGGCAGGATGGTTGTCACTGCTCTGCTGCAGGGGCTGGAGTGGAGTATAACCATTTTGTGCTCAGTGTTGTGCCAGGAGTTTTAAAGACCTTTCGGAGTGTGAAAGGCTTCAGATACATTTTGATAGGTGACTGTGTCTCAAGGGAAGTCACTCAAGCACCTGAAGTAGTGCTTGCTCTGCCTGGGCAGGGAGGCTTTGCAGAAGAAGCAGCCACGAGCCTTTATTTGGTGTGCTGGAAATCAGGCTGAGCACTGTGGGGTGCAGAGTCCAGACTGGGGCAGAGTGAGAAGAGGAAGCACAGGCCTGGTGAGACAGATGAAATGCTTTGGGCCTGCGAGAGGGCAAAGAAGTCCGTGGGCTGTGGTTTTTCTCTCAGATCAGTGGCTTTCATCCTGTGGTCTGTTAACCCCTGGGGGCCTGTGGGCTGTTTGAAGAGGCCTATGAAAGGTAACTGAGGAAAGAAAATTCTCTTCTGCTGTGTAGAACTGTCTACCCGATGCTGTTTCCCGTGGGGCTGTGTCTCCCCTGGCCCCGAGCTCGGAGCTGCCATTGTCGATAGCGAGAATCGTGGAGAAGAGCAGACGTTGCAGCAGCAGAGGAGGGAAGTGTGAAGGCTACGAGACAATCTGGGGAGGGAGTGAAGGCAAACAGTCTGGGAGACTGAAACCAAGTGAGATTGTGACTCCTGGCATGAATGGTTGAGTGCAGCGGGGAGGACAGGCAGGCTTGTCAAAGTGCCTGTGACCTGCTTGTGTGGAGTCTCCTGTATGCAAATGGAAGAAGGTGTTCAGAGCAGTCCTGATGTTACAGATCCTAAGGACGGGACACCTGACTCATCTTGGCGCTGGGATGAGGATGCCCAGCACCCCTGGACATCACGCCCCAGTGCTGACAAAGGGCACATCTGCAATGATCTGCAAAAGCAGGTGCATCCCCTGGCAGTGCCCTGCTGTTTCCCGGGGATATACCTGGGCCTGCATGCTGGGGATGTTCTCTGCTGAAACACCAAGGGAGCAGATGTTGCAGTTCTTTGCAAGGTAGTGCCCACTCAGTACGTGCAGACTCGCACTCCCTGCAGCTGGGTGTTGGAGCTCTCACCATGCTTGCTGCAAGGAGCTGTGAAAGCCTAAAGATGCTGGCACAACATCCCTCTAGAGAGCTGTCCCATTGCAAGGGCTTCTTCCATTGTGTCTTGACCCTCGCGTTGGTGTAGGTTGGTAAGTATGTGCTCCCTGCAGAGCCAGTGCTTTTCATATTGCTTTCGGAATTGTACTGGAGCCATGGGAAGGTGGATGGTTTTAGAGGGACGCTCAGTAAGGGACCTGGTTGCTGGCAGTACCAGAGGAGGATGGCAGTCTGATCTTGTTTTCTGAAGCCCTAACTGGAAATGATCTCGGAGATTAGGGCCATGGCTGGATGTGTAAGTAGTCTAGGGGAGAGCAGCAGTAAGGCTGGAGTGGGAGAGGTCTCTTAGGTGGAGTGTCCCAGAACAGGGACATGATCTGTAACTCTGAACGAGCACCAGAAGGACTTGGTTTGATACACAGTCATCCCATATGCTTCCCTGTGCAGGCCATTGAGGGTTTGGAGTGCAGAGGCTCCAGGTGGGAATCAGCTTGGACATCCCTCAGTCAAACAACATTTCCTTCTCTTCCTCTACTGGCCATGGTTGAGATCCTTATTGTTATTTAAATTACCCTACATTTTGCTGTGTTCTGGAAGTGGTTTGTGCCGTTGGCCGTTCTGCCCTGGGGCCTCTCTCCTCTCTGCCCTTGGGCCTTGCTCCCCGGCCTTTCCAGGCGCAGTGGTCTGGGGGAGGGAATATCCCTGGCAGATGCTTCCCTCATCTGGTCATTGTGTTTCTGTCCTAACCGATTATCAGTAAATGACCCATTCCTGACCCAGCTCTCCTAGGAAATAACATTGTTGGGTAGCTCCTGGGTGTGGGGTGGGCTTGAAAGGAAGGTCAACGGTAGCAGGGCCAGATGGACATTCTTGTGGCTGCTGTGTTGGCAATACCAAGATGCTCTGACCTCCCTCCCTGGTACCCATTGTGCAAGTGTGCTTGGGTGGGGTGTGCAGGCTCTGCTAGTTGGTGGTGACAGACAGGTAAGTCAGAGTGTGCCCCAGGCAAATGTTCTTCCCTTCAGCAGGCTGATCCTGCCTCCGTGGCACTGTGGTGTAGCCACAACACTCAGGAAGGAGAGGTAAAACCAACCTTTTGTTGGGTAAACTGAAGAGGACTCCAGCCCCTCTACAGATCAAGCCGATGTGATGACATTTTAAGGGATGATTCTGTGTTTCCTTGGAGAGAAATTGAGGTTTGCTTGTTATTAATTAAAAAGCAAAAAAATTTTAAAGGCTGTTTGACACAATCACAGCCAGATTCCATTTCATCTCCCCAAATCCCTCCTCTCATTTCAGCTGGACACAAAAATGACTTATTTCCTCTTTCACTTCCAGTCCTGTTCAATAGGCCAGTTGGGAGCTTTTAAATAGCTGCCCTGTCCCATGGAGAGGTGACTTGCTTTGTTGCAAAGGGATGAAGTGATTCTTGGTCAGCTAATGTAGAAAATACTTCGGGGTTCTTTCAGGATTATTTAGAATGTGAAACTGCTCTTATTCACAGCACTTCGTGAGAAAGATGGCAGATATTCTTTCTTCAGATTGTTTTTTCTGCTGTTGAGCGGAACTCCCCCATCTCCTTGTCTGGGTCTGTTGTGTTGAATCCTCTGCTAAGCGAACAGATCAAGCTTCGCCACCTCGGCTTAGAACTGTTTTCTGAGGGGTCGGTGAGGTCAGCACTAGCAAACTTATTTCATCTGTATCCTCCTGGCTGGCTTTTTTGCAGTGGCCTCAGAAAGGTGACACTGCAGCATTATTCCCTGCTGTAGGAATCACCCCATCCTGCTCCTTAGAGAGGTGAAATATCTTTTGCATTGCCTCTGTCACCTCTGTGGGCGCTGGCAGCAGGACAGCGCCCAGCCAGCGCGGGAGTTCCCATCCTGGTTTTGGTGCTCTCCGCCTTTGTTCCCTCTCCCCCCTCCACCTACCTCTCCCACTTTCTCTCCTTTCTTGCCCCTCCTCTGTCTGCTCTGGGAGGGTTTTTCCTCCCGTGCTCGCAGCCCTGCTGTTTCCCCGAAGGCTGGCTGCCTTCTTTAGCATGCAGAGCCTCATCTCCTCCAGGTTACGCAGAGGTGCCGCAAAAATAGAAATGAGAGACAAACGCCCCATTGAAGCAGCTGGTGAGCCCTGGCTCCGTTCCCTGCTCCCTCCCATCTACAGTTGCAGGGCTTTATTCATTTGTTTCTTTATTCCTATCACTTGATCTGCCTTTTAGAATACAAAATTAGGAGACTGATGGCTGATAGAAGTTGTCTAATCCCTGTTCCCCATCCTAGGAGGAAAATGGCCTGCAACTGTGGTCTTGGGCATTAGATTTCCTCTCTCAGCTGTGCTCCCCTGCCTCCCAGCTCAGCTTATGCTTTGATTCTTTCTTTGCCTTGGAGTTGACAGCTGCGTGGAGCTCCTTTATGAGAGGCTTGAAAGAGAGGGGGAAGATGGCAGATCTTGGGGCTGCTTTTTGGCACCCCAAGCCTTTGAGTTTTTGCTGCTGGTGCAGAAGGTGTGAATGAAGTGGTGTCAGGATGGTGTCTGGAGAGGTATTGTTTTGTACCGTGGTGTGGTGGTGCTGCTAGCCCTGGGGCATTTGGGCTGTGCTGGCACAGAGGGTTCCCCCAGACTAGTCTCTGCACCCTGTGCCTGTAGATCAGGCCCCAAGGTGTTACTCACATCAACCCCAGAAGACACCTGTCTCACTCAGGCTGTGCATGACTCATTCTTAGGGATGAGGTGGTGTCGTTTTATCTTGGGCTGTGGAAAGCACAGCATCCCAGTAAACCAGATAATGCAGCTTAAGGGGTTTTAACTGGGTAAACACTTCAGAGTTAAAGGAGGGTAAACAAACTCCCAGCATTGGAGCTTCCCGCATGGATGGAAATAGCTCTCTGGATTATCAGGTTCACCTGCCATGAGACGTCTGTTGTAGAAGTGGTGGGATGGGCTGTGGCTGAGCTCTGGAGTCAGCCCAAACAGGGTGCAGCTGATGGAAACAGAGGTTTGAGGCAGTGCAGATGCTGGCACACAGAGGTACATTTTGAGGCTTTGCCTTGCTGCTGGGGAGACCCAAGGATGTGTTTTGTAGTGTGTCACATCAGCCATTTCTCTGCTAATGGGAGTCAGGGGAAACTGAGGCATTGGGGTGGATAAAGAGCTTGCTCAGGATCCAGGCAGTCAGTTGCAGTCACATATAAACCAAATATTCCATGTGGCCTTGGACCTGCTGTAGTCTCTCCCTATCCTTCTGCTCTCCTTCGCTGGGTAACTTTGAGGATAATGTTTCTTTTCTCCTCCTTGCTGCTCTCTGTCATGTTTGCTTAAGCTGTAAGCTCCTCAAGACGAGTGCTCTCTCTGGTGGGCTGCTCCATCAGTGATGCAGGTGTTGCCTGTCAGCTGGGGAAGCTCAGGTTGTAGCCTGCCGAGCACCCCTGGATCAGCTGTCCTGGCCAGGTCTTCCCGGGTCCATGCTCACGCACAAGGGGTGTGTGAGCTCTCGATTCCAGCTGTGGACTTCACTGGTCGTGCACGGCTCGGGAACCAGCACATCCCTAGAGATGCCCTGAGGTGCTTGGTTGGCTCTCTGATGCTCCAGTAGCTTCCTTCCCCTTTAATACTCTGCCTCTTTTGCCATTCTCTTTTTGTTGCTGCTCAGGCCTCAGCTGATCTTGCCTTGGATCAATAGGGCAAAATAAACGAGACTGAGAAGTGCTGAAGTCTGGCCCAAGACCCTTATATGGGAAAGGGTAACCAATATTGGATTTTGCTGAGTTCAGAGAATAGTGGAGGAAGGTGGAGAAGGTCAGAGCAGGCAGAAGGCTTAAGAAATGCATTTCTGGCTTCTAGCATTCCCAGGACAGGTTTGGTAATCAGTCTGTCAGGTGAGTAGTGGCTCCCAAACTTCCTGTGCCAACAAGCCAATGTGTTCAATTAACGCACCAGGGCCAACCCATGTGCCACTGCCCCATAGCTCATCTTAGCACTCACCCTGATTTGGATTTGTGCTTCTGGGATGTGGACTTGTAGGGCACAGTGGTGGGAAGCAACATCGGGAGGTTGCCTCTTCTGTACCCTTGCCTGAAGGCAGTTCAGCTCTGCTTAAATCATTTCAGGCCACGTGTATCCAGATCTGTGTGCAGCACCCAGGTGATGTCTCAGCAGTGCTTTGGAAAATCTCTGTTTCTAATACTTCACGACTCTGCAAGGATTTTCACATCTGCATTCCAGTGGTATCTCAGAGCTGTTTCTAATACAGGAGTTTCTCCTCTTAAGACATTTCTAATGGATGTTTTCCTATCTTGTATCAGAAATGTTTTGTGCTAGTTCTCAAAGGGATGACTTATCACTTTATGCTGTTTCTTTTCATAATATTTCTGTTATTCGCATTCTCAAGATCACCTAGTTGTACCTACAGTTTTTCTGTGCAGTGAGGATGTCTCCTTGCTTTGTGTCCTTGGCTAATTTTATTATCATGTTCCTACTTTTTGTTCCAAGGTCATTTAGGAAAATGTGATAGAACAGCAGATCCAAGGACAAACCTTGAGGAATTCCACTAGTAGCCTCCCTCCAGCACAAGCCTTTGTCATTTTTTGTATAGCCAATGCCTTGCAGTTTTCCTGCTAATAGGTGTCTTTTCTTGTGTCTCTTGTAATTCTGCATGAGGGACTGTATCAGATATTTGACTGAAGTGCAGATGGATTAGAGCTGCTGCATTTCTGTTGTCTAGAAAATCAGTTATCAAAGAAAAATACCAAATTAGTCTTCATTTCAGCTTATTCAATTAGTTCAGTTCAGTGACTAGTTCATTAACAATTGAGAAACTGAGTCTGAGCTGAGAAAGCGAGAAAATTTGTCCTTTTTTTCTTCTAATCTATGAATAAAAATCAGCTGTGAGAGGATGAGATCTTCTGGTTTTGATGTGCTGAATAATAGAGGGCTGCAAAGCAAATGGTTCAGTTCACCCAAATTAGTTACATTGCTTGCTTAACAAAACCGTTTTAAATGTAAAACATCTTTTGGTAATTTTTTTTTCTCCTTATGCCTCCATATTTTTAATGGTATTTATCGGCTGAATAAAGCCAAGTTCCAGGTGCTGTTTTCTTGCATTTTGATTGAAGTTCAATATGCATGTGAATGTACCTTGACACAAATCACAATTAAAGTCTCATCTAGGAATCAAGAAGTGTCAGTCAATCCTTCTAATAGTTAAAATGGAAATAATTAGAGTATAATGTTGAAAGAAAAGTGCAAAATGCAGCTTGCTTCCCTGCTTAGTGTTAGGTAGATGTTTGCTGTTGTCTCAATATAATTCTTGCCTGTAACAGTCAGCCCTTCCTTATGAAGACCAATAGTGTGAGTGCACTGAAGTTCAAACAAAATAAGTAGATTTTCACTCTATAGATTTAAAACCTGATCAATACTGGTTGTAAATAATATTGGTTTGAATCAGTACCCCTCATATGTAATATAGCTGCACATCAGGACAGTCTGATAGAAACTGGCATTGTTTTCACAAGGCCAGAGTTTCATGGCTGAAGTATAAGACAGTCCACCTCCCCTCCAGGATGGGTGATTAACAAGGCACCCCATCCTTTAACAGAGGCAAAAACACCTCAGAGAGGGTGAATCATCACCCCAGAAAGAGAGGTGCCCCAGACTGGATGATTGCTTGGCCCAGACTCCTCCTGAATGTGAATGCTCCTCTGCATGCTTGTGGATGTTTCCCAAAATACCCTAGTTTTCCTCATCAGCTGGGAGCACAGCCCATCTTCGGGGCAGGTTGGTTTGACAGGAGCAGGCTTTGAGGGGAAGACAAGCCCAGAGGGTGTCATTCCTCTCTCTGATGTGTGGTTACTGTCATTGTACAGGGACCTTGTGCCTCTGCCTTGCCTCCTCGGAGGACCCAGCTGCCGATGGCCTCACATCAACTTCCCTGCTGGAATTTGCTATGATGTCCCACCTGGAGGCCATCAATTCCCACGAGCAAACCAGCCCGGAGGCTGCAGAGCCGGACCTTGCCCCTGGCTCTCTGCATGCTGCTCCAGGGTCAGGCTTTGCCAGTGAGGAGAACGAGGAGTCCAAGATCTTGCAGCCCCCACAGTACTTCTGGGAAGATGGGGGAGAGCTCAACGACTCCAGCCTGGACTTGGGACCGGCAACAGGTAAGTTATTTTTACCCCATTCTTCCTCCCCATTCTGCAGGGACTCTGGGGAAGTGGAAGGATGCAGGGATCTATCTTCCTGTTTTGACACAACTCTCGCTAAGAGGGCCTGAGATTAAACGTCAGCTCTATTTTCTCACCTCAGTGCCTGATGTGTCCCCGGTGAATCCTGAGCAAGCACTGGCTTTAGATACCAAGTTACAGTTGAGCTTTTATTCCTGGGCTGCTATGAGCTGGGAAAAGCATTGCCTCCATCTAGTTTCCCATTGCCTCACGCCATCCTTTCACTTTCCCCTTTTTATGCTCTCTTCTCTCTTGCTTTTTTCTGTTGCTATCTATTAAGCACAACTTTAAGGTCTCAAGAGCCCAGCTGAGATCAAGGCCGTCTTAGGGTTCGAGTCAGAGCTGGGTTCCCTGGATCAAATTCTGGATTCCTCACTCTGTGACTTCAGGGGGGATTTGGTCCAAGGGAAGACAGCAGGTTTTGTCCCTTGGGCAGCTGTCCTGTTCCCTGCCCTGTCCTGCTGCTTCCTGAGAAGTCATGACCAAAATGGGTTTTGTTGGCATTTGAGCTCGCTTTCCTCTGTGGAGTGTTTTTCTGAGAACGCCAAGTCCCCTCAGTAGTCTCTCCCCAAGCCCCTCATTGGCTTTGAGATGCCGTCAAGGAGAGGGATGGGAGGAAGGAGGAGGTACATTGCAGGGTTTCCAGTAGCTTAGGAGATTATTTCCCATGCTCCTGCTCTTAAGTGTCATGTGGGGCATGTATTAAGTGTTACCCAAGGGCCGGGCTTCAGCCTTATCCCTCCTCCCTTATCCAGTATCGCTCTCAGCAGGTCTGACTGAGGTCTGCAGTTAGAAAGCACAAGTCTCGTTTTATCCCTGCTCCTATTTCTGTGACCTTAAAAAACACCTGTGCTCACACAGGGCCGAGAGCTGCGGCAGAGCCATGGCTCGGGTTGCCCACTGAGGCGCGGCACACGCTACGTGGGGCAAGGGCCTTCCCAGCTCAGGTCTCCGAAGCCCTTTGCTCACTGACAGTGCTGCTAAAGCTGTGTGGCCGTGCTCTCGCTGCCCTGGGGCGCCCGCAGGCCGGGCTGTGGGGCAGCGATGCGGGGCAGCGATGCTGGGGGCCGATGGCGCCGTTCCTGCCAGCGCATCCCTGGGACGCGCTCGGGCCCCGCCGCTCTCACGCGCTGGCAGCGCTCCGCGGCGCTTTCCGTGGTGTGCCAGCAGGCACCTGCGTGTCCTCACAGATCTGGACGTGACTTGGAGAACAGCGTGTGCTTGTGCATTGAGAGCGAGATGACTGGGTACCGAACCCAGCCTTGCCTCCTGCACGTGCCTCGCCCCATTTGCATGCGGAACACGCTGCTCTCTCCTTCCGTTCTCGCCTGCAGTACTTTCCTCCAGGAACAGATGTGCTCTTTCAGCTGTCCTTTATGCATACCCTGCCCTATCCGCTGCCCAGCTAACCACTGCTCTGCTTCCAAGTGCTGTTTCTTCCCCTGACCGTTGCTGTGTCCAGAGCTCATGTCTCAATGGCATTTCAGAACCTTGGTTAATAGAGCAGTTTGAATTATTCAAGAGCTGGGAGCGCATTTCTACTTAAAATTTAATTAGAAACTTGCCGTGTGTCATTTTACAATAAAGGATATTGTAATAGCATCCCTAAATTGGGCAGTCTTCTGTCATGCAAAGCCTCTGTGTGAGAGATGCACACAACTGATGGAACTTACATTCTATGTGTGTGACAGATGCCATGTGATACGTTGTGGAACTGTGTGATGACATCTGTTAGGCTATTTTCAATGTATAAACCCATTAAACAGTTTTAAACAGCTGCTGTTTAAGGAAAAAAAAGTTTATGGTGTAAGTTTTCCTTATGTGAGATTTCGTTCAGTGAAGTGTAGTCCAGCACAGTTGGTAGCTCTGTCCCAGGCACACACACTGGAGACTCTGCATCAATCAAGGCACAGAACAGGATTGCCGTACTCCTAGAGAGAGAAAATTACCTGCTATGAAAGGAGACCTGTGCTGGCTTCTTTCTGTGTTTGTATAAAGATACTGGGTCTGAACTGGTGGCGGTCTTGCAGATAGGCCAGATCTCCTGCTATTCAAAAGCTGTATTAGTCATCTCCATCTCTCTTTTTTTTATGTCTCTCTGAACTCTGTGTGGGGAGACTCCCCTGCCTTTGTGTGACTTCGAGCCTGCAAGAGCTAAAAAGCAGCAACAATTTGCAGCTGCTGCCTTTTTTTGGTTTTTGTTAAGTGCACAAAAAACGTCCTTTAAAAATATTTCTAGAAAATATGTGGCATCTAGGGCCACCTGTTAGTCCATTAGAAAGTGAGAACAAACTCCCAGTGGCAGAGCACAGCTCAGCCTGGGGCTCTGGTTCTCCTGAATAGTGTGCTTTTGCTGATTTATGCTACGGAACAGTGAATCTATATTGACATCAGTGAGCACCAGCCTGTGGAAGGGCCCTGACATTTTTCTCCTTCTGTCTGAGGGGGCACAGAAGTGTGCACTTGCATGTGTGTCACCCCATGCACAGCTGCTACCCGGTGGAGCCACATGTGGAAGAGATGGATTAGGTCTGGTGGGAATTTGGGTGCCATATCCTTATGGAGAGAAGCAGTGTGTGATTTGTACTTCAGCCAAAAGGCAAGTCAGTGGAGCTGTGAACCTGTTACTTCTGCATCCCTTCAGGCTTCCGGGGAACCCAGAAGCTTCTCAGGTTGTAGTTTGGGTTTGGCTGCGTTGCCTCACCTTTGGTACCAAATTGGCCTGAACTACAGATAACTCTGACGAGAGAGTGGACCTGCAGGGTCTTGCATCTGGCCCTTCCTATCCTCCTTTCCTTTCTTCCCATTTCTCCATCTTGTTTTGCCTGGAGGCTTCCAGTCCTCTGTGTTTCCTACTGTTACACAGATGTCCTGGGCAACAGATAAAGCCTCTCATGCAGCTTTGGGGCTAGAAGATGGGAGTCAATATGATTGTAGGTCTCTTTGAATCCCTTGCTTTTGGTGAAGGAGTTACATGGTGGTGTATCTACCCTGGAGTGCTCCGTGTTTGCAGCTCTCAGTGTTCTCCTTTGGCTCGGTCAGGATGCAGTACCCCACATTCCTCTCTTCCAGTGAAGGCTCAAGGCTGAGGCAGCCTAATCATTAATTGCTGCGAAGTGTGGCTCTTGAAAATGGACACAAGACTTGTGACTGTCCAGTGCATGAGGGCACTTAGTCCCTCTCCTCCCCTGCCCAACAGCTGAGTACCCAAGGATTGGAGTGCATCATCCCATTTTCCAGTGTTACAGTGGGCTGGTGTGAAGCTCACTTCATTACAGCCAGGGACTGCTCTTTTAGCTCCAAGGTACTTGGAGTCCAAGGCACGACTGTACTGGGAGCTATCAAATCTAGTCTTATAGGTTGGTGATTTCCTAGGACAGCATGTGGTGCTTTGTGGGGTGGGGGAGGAAATTGTAATCTTTTAATTATTCACAGTAATTAGCAGAAGGGATTCTCAGGGGAGTTAGGATGAGGGATAGTAGGACAGACAAGTTAGAAGGACTATATTCAAGGAAAAGTAAATTTTCTGACCACCTAATGGAATAGAATACTTCCATCTTCTCTGATAGTGAGATTCACTTCTTTCCGTGATTAATTGCTTGCCTCTGGCCAGAGAGATCCCGGTATCTCTCACCCTTACTGAAATCTACTCTTCATCCAGACTGACAGCAGATCTGCAGTTCTTAATACCATCTTCAAGCCAAGCATTAATGAAATGAAGCACCTGGTAAAGACTGTCTCTGTAAGCAGCTTAGTGCTGAGCAGTCGCCTGCCCGAGCTCAGCTCCCGGGATGCCTCTTGTTTATGCCCTGGTTTAGTGCACAGGGACACGTTGGGTGATCTGTCCTGGGCTCGGTCAAGCCATTGCCAGCTCGGTCAAGACATTGGTGCCAAAGGCTGACCCGTGGCAGAGGGTTTCTCTGGGTATGGTGTTACTCTGGTGCAGCTACCCCTGACTGTGTTTGGGTGAGGATGGCTTATTCTGGCTTTATTGCAGTCCATGTGCTGAGCTGGAGTAATGTATGAGGCTGTTTAGGAACAGCTGTAGTCCTTGGTGCCCGTTCTGTACCTCAGCAAATTCAACCATAATGAGGCCTAACCACTTTGCTACTTTGGGTCTCTCCTTGGCTGTGATCTCTTTTGTGTGTGTGGACTTGTCTCGGAGTTGTGGGTAATAACCTCTCCTAGCTCTTCTGGAAGATTAGTATATTAGCCCCAACTGGCTCAATTCCAGCACCAGTAATTGTATTTTGTCTCTTTGAAATCCCCCTGCAGTTTCAATCAGCTGGAGTATGACTTTTTTGCAGTAAGCCTTACTGTTCTATACTGCAAAAAGGAGAGCAGATACAGTTTCAGACCTGGCTGCATTTTTAGTAGAGTGCACCTTGTGATTCCCAAAGGTGGCAGATGTTTTAGTGTGAATGATGCTATGTGTTGTGATTGGAGCCCAGGAATGGTCTTGTCTTTATTACAGTACCTTCTAGTTATCAGTAATTCAATCACTGGTTAACATGATCTTCCAGTTTAATCCAATAAACCTTATGGTCAGGTTATGTGTGCTAAAAACAAGGAGGATCACCCTCTTCCTGAGCTGTCACAGTTGCTTTAAACAGTTAATAGCAAGTACAGGGTGGGGAACCTTGTAGGGCAGTAACTGAGACCAGCTCTTCTGAATGATGGAGAAGCAGAAATGTAATGAATTAAGTGTCTGGCTGGGGAATTGTGCTTTGGCACAGTGCCATGTCTTGGCCCATCTGGTGTCAGGGAAGTTTTGTTATTGATCTTGAAGGAAGCAGGACATTGCCTGAATGGTGGCTTTTGCGGAGGTTTGAAGCTCATGTTCACCTCTCCCAGGGGAAATAATCTCCCCCAGTGAAGGAAATGCATCTGTGCAACCCAGACCTGGGTCTGCTGGGAGGTGCAAAGGGCAGGACTTGGAAAGGCTGTGAAAGATGGTTTTTTCAACAAATACTGCCTGGGGGTTTTTGTAAGAGAGCTTGGAAGGGAAAAGCTGGGGGACTGTGGGAGGCAGCTGGATGCTGCAATATGAGTGATATCACCACTGATGGAAAGCATTAAGGGGTGAAGCAATGGATGTGGTGGCAAAGAGGTGAGATAGAGGTGTGGAATTTCATATCAGTGACCCAGACTCCCAAGGGGATGGTGTGGCTGAGAAGCTCTGGGAGGGTACATGACGTAGAGCTGTGTCTGCCTGCTGCACTCCTCTGGTCCATCCCTGCTAGACTGTTTGGCCAGAGGTGCTGGGACAGTTTCATGGTTCCAGTGGTCGGTTCTCCTGAGCTGTTCCCCTCTGTGATCAGGCCAGCTCCATTGTGGCTTGGCTGCTCTTGTTTGTGGCTGCAAAGGAGCACGTGCCCTGTCTGTGTGTGGCCACGAGCTCCTCATGTGCTCCAGCCCACTGCTGATCTTGGTGGGAGACAGCAGACCCTGGCAGGGAAGTAGCTGAGCTGAGCTACCTCTTCCCTCCTCGGGCACCCTTGGGTTTGGCAGAGCTCTGCTTCCTCCCTGAAATTAGATGAGCTGATCAACGAGCCAGGCAAATCTGGCATTGCAGCCAGCTCCATAATACCTGTCTCCTTTAGCAGAAGACTGTCCCATTTCTGCAGCAGGAGCACAGGCTGCCTGTGTCTCTTTGCCTCTCTGTTCCGTGGTTGCTGTTTCTCCCCACAAAAGGGGTGAGAAGGGAAGTGGATGGCACTGGCATCGGAAGGTGGCAAGGTCTGTGGGTGCACTGCCATATGCCCAGAGCACGTGGGCCAAGTGTGTTGAGTCTAATGAAAGTAGAGGACAACCAGGTGGGCCAAGAGGGTTGTAGGAGACCACTTGCTGAAGGGGAACTGCTACCTGAATGCTGGAAGAGATGCTAAAAATGGGAGGTGCCCTTTGAGTCCTCTTAGGTTTGGAGGGAAGGGGAATCGAGGGAAATGCTGAGAAGAGTCTTCAAATGGCAAGCTGTTAGCTCTGCATTGCACAGATGAGTGACAAGCCAGCTTGTCTGGATGGAGGCTTGGGAAGAAGATGCTCAGCTTAGGGGCTGAGATCATACCAGGGAGATGGGCAGGGTGCAAAAATTCTTTCAAATCATAGAAGAGGGGTGTAAACTAAAACAAAATATGAGTGCCTTAAAGACACCTGATCTTGAGAAGTTGGCAGATGCCCTTGTTAGTGAGACAGTAGGAGCTGATTCCAGACAGGAACTGTGTAGCTGAAGAGTCTGGAAGAGAGGATTGACTCATCATCGTTGGCATCTGGATGTGGCACTTTGGAATATGGTTTAGGGATTATTATAGTGCTGCTGGGTTGATGGTTGGACTAGATCTTGAAGGTCTCTTCCGACCTTGATGATTCTGTGATCCTTCCTGAACCTGGGAGTGGATTGAACCGCTTTGGTAACTGGGTTATACGGAGAGATCCTTGTTTTAAGGAGTGCAATCCAGCACCACTATGACCAAAACGCCTCAAGTTTCACTGTTCCCTACATGAATCTGAGTAACAGCCCTCTCAGGATTTGAGAGCAGTTGAGTTTCTAAACAGTGGGGTCTTATGAACCAGATGGAAGGATGTTCCCAGCTTAACGGGCAGGGTAGTGGGGAAACTGATGACAAGTGGGAATGTTAACTCAGTTAGTAGCAAGTGTGAGGATTCCTGTGCCTGCTTTTACCCTGTTGATTTGTTGGCCTGGAGAAGCAGCTCAGGTTTCAGTCTTTGGCTGCCTTGTAAGATAGAAGTCTGCTGGGAGAGAGTGGGATGTGTTCTCCCTAAACTTTCTTTGCCCGGGAGAGATGGCAGAGGCGGCACTTCCTCTAAGATCTGTAGATCTTGTTGGTGGAAAAGCGGCACGGCTGCACCATGCAGGGCTTTCCCCCACGGGAGCCAACTAATCTTTGACAGAGCACTTTAGGGAAAGGTTGAGTTTGTGACTTCAAAGCAGAACTGACAGGCTGGGAGCGTTTCTCGCTCCTGTGGGACATACCTCATGCTGCATTTTCGTGGCTTGTTTTTTTGCTGTGCCCATCTGCCTGCCAGTTTGTGCTCTGCTCCAGGTGGGAAGAAGAGCACGGAAGAGAGGAGGTGCAGAGGAGTTGAGAATATCTTAGAATGTCTTTAGGCAAAGGAGATGGCAGATTGGATCACTGATCCTTGAAAATAACATCTCATCTGACAGGGCCTTGTTTTAAGGGGTGAAACCCTCACTTTTCACCCACATCATGTCAGGGCAGAGGGGGTTCTTGGGGCAAACCCTGATTTAACCCTGCAGCAGGAGTAGCAGCAGAGCCCTGGGAAATGCACTAAGCTTTACTATCTGTCTGAAGACAGTCCCACCCAAACCTCCTCAATGCCATGGTCTGTGGCTGTTCCTTCCATTGCCCACCCTCCATCCCGCAAGGTAGTGACGATGTCTGCGGATGCTGGGATGTTACCTGTTGGTAACATGCACCTTTGGGAAGACCAATGGCAGGCAGTGGAGGAGAGATGGGGTTTTTTTGTTCTGTGCTGCTGCTGATTGCTCTTACCAGCCTCCTTGGCCTGTGAGGAAGCATCACCAGCTGGCTGTTGGGAAGCAAAAATCTTTTAATTCTCAGGGTCTTTGGGTGGGGTGTCAGTCAGGCGGGTGCTCTCTAGTGAGACACAGCAGCAAAGCAACATGACTTCTGCCTGCCCTGGGCAGTGAATCCCAGTGGCCTCTTTGCAGACAGAACTGGGAGCCAGTCCCCACACCACGGCTCTGGGTCACGCTCATGTTTGGGTGACATCTCGGAAGAGCTGCTGACACCACAAAGGGAATGAGCTGTGGGTTAGGAAAGCCACTTGCCAGCTGAACAGGAGGATCTTTACACCTCCTGCTTGGGGTGGATGGAACAGTGTGTTTTCTGCTCAGGAGGGGTGGGCAGGAGCAGCATGGGCAGTCTTGATTGCCAGGGAATACCCAGGGCAATGGGTGTGATTGCTGACATGGCCCTCTCTGCCCGGGAGCTCGCACCCACTCTGGCAGCAGCGAGCGATGGATTGGAGTCAGGGATGCATGGAGTTTTTTTGTGCAGATCTCTGTAAGGCATCCAGACAGCTGCTGCCCACTGTGCTCAGTGGAGCATCTGCTTTGGCAAGCAGGAGAGGAGATGGGAGCCTTGGGAATTTCAGACAGTCATTTACTTAATAACCATAGACAGAGCAGGGGGCTGATTTCTGTCTGTGAAGGGATCGTCTTCCTTCCCTTCTCAGTGAGAATGTGCTGTGCTTGTCTTGGGGAGAAGGGGAGTTAATTGGGATGCAGACTCCTGAAACAGAGCTCCGTGGGTATGGGCAGTTTCTCAAGAAAGATGAAGGTTGATTTATGCTTGCTGGATTTGTGCCTGCCACTCCAAGCTAAACATATCTGATCTTACAGATACTTTCCTTTTCCTGGGGTTCCAACTCCTGGTTAGCTTCCAGGAAGAAACCTCTGCCTGCTCTGATCTTACATCTGTGACCTGCATCTCCTTCAGTATCTATGTTTGTCTAGAAACAACACTTCCATTCGTGGTCAGAGCCGCAGAACAACCGGGGCTGAAGCTGGAGGGAGGGGAGTTAGATTCGGCTGCTGTAACAAAGCAAAACTAATACAGGTGTTTGTATTACGGACTTTTCTGCTCTGAAGTGCTGTACAGACTCAAATTCTGCATTTCAAAGATGCCCAGGTCGATTCAGGGTTTGGTGGTATTACTTGGGTGTGTCAGGAAGGAGGATATGGTTTTCTGTGCTTTAGTTTCTCTTCTCTAGTATTTCCCATTCAGCTTGTGCTTGACTGCTGCTACCACCCCATATCTTTCTCAGTCCCATCTGAAATGAATCTCTGGATTCCAGCCTGATTCCTAACACTCATAACCTCAACTTAAAGATGCCAGGTGTCAAAACTGTTACTTTTTATTGTCTGTGCAAGTGCGTATGGACAAACAGATGTGGAGCGAACAAACATGGACATTATCCCTTGGGAGTATGGGTTCACTGGGATGGGATGGGGAGATGGAGAAGTGCACATACTGAATGGGATTGTTCTTTGCTGTGGCAGGCAACCTGCTCTTAGAGGGTCTCTGCCATCTGACCCCCACCTGTGGCTGAACACATGTAATGGGATATTCTCTGCCTTTCAGAGTTCTTAGTTCAGATGTGACATGAAGTCTTTTGGATCTCTTTTTAGATTATACCTTTCCTGCTTCATCACAGAAGACATTGCTGAAACAAAATGGGACGCGAGTAGACACCTGGGAAATGGCCACTGTCCAGCCACCGGCAGAATTTGTGGAGCCTGACTTGCACACGCCCTTCTCCACACTAGAGGAAGAGGAGGGGCTGCTCCCTATAGACCCCTCAAGAGGAGGAATGGAGAGTCTCCAGACCTCTGGACCAGAGGTTACATCTTCTGAACCAGTGGACCAAGAGGACTCCTTCTCCCTTCTGTTTTCCACAGCCTCTGCCAGGCCAGGTGTTGTCACTGAGGCAGCCATAGGAGGGCAGGAAGAGGACTCTGTTTCTCCCGGCTTAGACCTTGGGAGCAGCATGGGACCAGGTCTTTTACCTGTGTCCTCTACTTTTTCTACTACTGTTGGTGCAAGATCTCCCAGCGTTTCAGAAGAACTCTTGGAGGTGACAACTGGAGACACTTGGGCTGTTGGGGGAGCAGATTCAGAGCTGACTGTGGCTGCCACAGGAGCAGAGCTTGCACAGACCACGGTGGAGGCTGGCGGGGAAGAGCATTCAGCCAGGGAGGAGGCCTCAGAGCCCACAGTGGGGTGGGAGATGCTGGAGCCCACGATGCTGACTGAAATGGAGCAGGCAGTGGAAACACCTGTGGGGACACCCTCTGCTACAAGCAGCTCCCCAGGCACCCAGACTCTTCCTGGGAGTGAGCAGCACCCCCCTTCTGTGTCTCCGTGGGACAGAGCTGATGAGCCTGCACTGGATCCCATTTGGAATGACACCGAGTCAGCCACTGAGACTGTGGCAGCAGAGAGGAGCTCGTCACCACAGGCTGGGGATGCCCGCATGGCCATGCTGCCAACTGAGCTGCCCTGGGACTCGGCACAGGTTGCACTGGGAGCAGGGAGTGGGGTGGGAGATTGCAGTGGGGATATTTGGGTGCTTCACTCCTGGGTGGGTGTTTAACCCCGTCCCTAATTCTGACTGCTGGAAGTAGTTTTTTCTGTTCGCCCAGTCAAAACCGAATTTTCAGGGAGAGTTATTCACAGCAGCTCTTATGGGTATCCGTCATTCTTGGTGAAAGCCCTCTAGGCTCACATCTTCCCAGCTACACAAAATCCTGCTTCTGATAAACAGAAGCTGAGCACCTTCCCTCTGGGGCATGCACAGCAGAGAAAGCTCCTTGTTTCCTCAGCCTGCATTATTGGAAGTGTCAGGACAAACACGGCCCCAAGGATTTCTGGAAAGGGAGTGAGAAGAAAGTGCTGTTTTTGCTGCTGCTGCCTGCAGGGACCGGATGTGGAGCAGGTGGAGCAGAGTACAGTTATGTGTGAGGATGCTGGTCTAGGAGAGCCTGCGGGAGAGGAGGGGTGAACTGCAGTTCCTGAATCCTGGCAGCTGGTTAAGGGAAAATGTAGCAGGAGCTGACTAGTGAGAAAGTACCAAGCAAAGCTTTTAATTTTACTTTCTGCCCCGTGGTACTCAGGAGTCTGAGCAAGTGGCTTAGTCCCTCTGTGCATCCTGTCCTGCCTGCAAAGTGCTGCCTTGTCTCACCAGTTTGTTTAAGGACCACAGAGGCTCCTGGTTAGGTTTTGTGTTAAGTGCTGATAAGGCTGCAGGGTAGAGAGCTTTCCACTGAGAATCTGTGTCCTCCTTGAGTCTAGCTAGAGGTGGAAGGTCAAGCTGAGCTGTGGCAAGCTGGTAGAGTAACTTCGTCCCTGTTCCATGTTAGCACTGAAATGGTGATTCCTCCTTAGAACAGAGAGTTAGAAGGAAAGTCACATCCTTTGAGAAGTGCTCCTGGGAGTATGGCACAGCCCCTTGCTCCTGTCCCTCGTGTACCCTGTGCTTTCAGCAGCAGAGTTACATTCACACCTGAACCCAGCTGTCTTTGTCTTGTCTCTCCAGGTGATCTGCAAAGACTGGAGCAACCTTGCAGGAAAGAACTATATCATCCTGAATATGTCAGATAACATTGACTGTGTAAGTCAGTCCAAAGAGATTTGATGTCACGGGGGCAGTGGTATTTAGGGAAATGAAGGCAGGCACAGCTCTTGCTGTCTGCTTTCACCACAAAGCAATTTAAAAGCACTAAATCTCAACCTATAGAGGCTGTGAAGAGAAGGGGAGGAGGACAGAAATATTCCTGTTCTCCAAAAGGGAAAAAGAGTGGGTGGAGAGAGATGATTTTGCTCCAAGTCTAGCACATGTCAGTTCCATATTGGATTTTTTACTAACTTCTGGCTGCTAGTCTGTGCCAGTCAGTACCTGAATTGTCATGAGACATGAGAGCTTTTAACATTGCACCTCTTACAGGATTGAATGCAGTTCTCCTTCATTCTCTTCCTTTTCCTTTCACTCCTTCCAACATATAGTAACAATCCTCTGATGGCTCAGAGGAATAGGGACTCCCATTTGCACTGTGCATGGATAAGTATCAAGCAGCTATCACTAAATCTTCCTTAAGGGTCTCTTCTCCCCACCCTATTATCTTGTGTGTTATCTGGGTCTGTTAACCAGTCATGCTCTGCTAATCCAATGCCTGACCATCCATCCTCATAAAGCTGCAGTTAATTCATGAGCCCAGAGTCCCTTGTGGATCCCTGGTAAAAGGACTTGTTCACTTCTGCTGGGCCTTTTATCAGGCACTTAAAAACCAGTTGTGAAAGGCCTGGGGTCAAGGTGCCTTTCATAATTCTAAGAAATTACTATGAGCCTGGCAGCCTGAGACCAAAATGTTTTATTGAGGAATTGTGTTCTGGCCTCGTGCATTTGCAGTCCTGCTTTGTGGGGCTCCTGCTGTGGGCAGAGCCAGCTGGTTCTGTTACTGCAGGGTTGCTCTGTGGCACTGACCTGTTGCCACTACTGGTGAGTTCTTGGTTGGTTGATTTTTCTTTTTTTTTTTAGGGTGACCTTTTTGGGGACAGGGAAAATGGGGAAATTCCTGTACACAGTAAAGCATGGCGACTGCTCTAAGGATAGATGAAGTCAGTCTTTTTCCTCCTGATTCAGGCAAACCAGTGTGGAGGGTTTTAAGTATCTCTGCTACAGCTCACAACTGTAACACAGAAAATGAGTCCTTGAAAATCAGAGTTTTTTCTGCCCTGTTTCCTTCATGTCCCCATCACTCCCATCTCTGTGCACTTTAAATACTGGTTAATTTTGTAATATGTAGTAGCTTCCTTTCTGTGGTCACTTGTGTTGTTTAAACCTCTGTAAGGGGAAGAACAGAAAAGCAGATGTGCAGATGTCTCTTGATCAAATTATGTCTTTGCTGTTGAATCCTCAGTTCGGCCTTGATGGAGGAAGATGGTGCCCTGGGATAGGCAGGACTGAACTGTTTTTCTACTTGATTTCATGTTTCAAAACATATTTCCCAGTGAATGATTTGTGCTGTACTACCCCTTATTCAAAGGGACATTTGTCGACATACATATTTAACATGAGCATTGCATCATTCCCTGCCTCCCATTACCACTTTGCATGAGTGAAGCTGGAATCAAGCTTTTCTCCTTTCCACTGATGTTGATGCAGTTTATTTCCTACCCTTGGCAATTTGCTCAGTTTGGGCACCTCACCTACTGTCTGCCTGTCCCTTCTGTTTTTTGGTTTCTGAATCTGAGCTCTGTGGTGTTTGGGTTGCCGGGTTGTGAGGGAGAACCTGTGTTGCAAGTGCTGTAGTTTAAATTAGTGTAAATGGGGATTCCTTACGTATTTCCATGTTTTGGTGCCATGATCTGGTGTGTATCAAGTCCCACTGAAAAGCTGAGGGACAAGGAGGGTGCTTTGCCCCTTCCAGAGAGTTTCACTTTGACCTTCAATACACTACGTGGCACCAGGCTCTTACCTGCTGCAGGGACCATGTCTGTATTTCTGGGTTAAGCTGGAAGCCCATTTGTCTTCCCAGTGGGCTCCAGGCAAGGGAATCACTTCAGTCTCTCTCTGGGCAAGTCTCCCACTCGACATTCCTGGAAAGTTTTCCCAAGCGAGGACTGCAGGGTCTGACCCAGCAGTGGTAGTTGGCTATGCATGAGGAGGTGGCCTCCACCTTGGCACAGGTGTGTTCAGGCTCCTTCACTGCTCCCTCCTCTCCACCACGGAGAATTTATCAGTGCTCTGCAACCTCTGCTTTCCCCCTCACTGGAAACATCTCACTTCTGTCCTCCTGCTCCTGGCTCAGCTGCTCCCCCTTCCTCTGCATCCCCCTGAAGAGAGCCTCAGGCTGGCAGTGGGACCATGAGCTGGAGCTGCAGCTGAGCATCGGGATGCTGCATCATGGTGCTGCTTCCTCACGCAGATCCTCCTGCCTCCCCATACCAAACCCCAAAATTTGATGAGAGGAGGCACTGCCAGGCTCTTGTGATTCAGGCCCCAGTCATCAATGTCTTCCCCAATTAGGCCATTTTTGGCACAGGTCTGTGCCTGCCCTGAGCGCTTCAAATTGCCATGGCAACGAGAACTCTCCATTTTATTAATCATCTGTGTGGCCTTCAGGTTGGCATGGCAACTGGAGATGAGAATAGAAACACAGGAGTGAGAAAGCAGCAAAGGAGCCTGCCGAGGGATGGCTGGAGCATGTCAGGCTGAGCAGCACCCGCTGACCCAGCGCTGCTGTGGGGAAGAGCTTGGCTGCTTCCTTCTCACCTTACACCATAATGTTGCTTCAGGATCCCTGTGTGCCAGGAGAGCTGGGTTTGGTGTGGGGCATATGGCAGCCACAGGAGCTGAGGAGGAGGGTTGGTGCATCAGGAGATGTTTGTGGGTCCAGCCTGGGGCACTGTGCAGCAGAGTGTTGCACCAGGTTTAACGCTGCTGGCTTTTGGGCACGCGTGAGGTCTTGGCTGTACCAGCCCTGCAGTGCTACAGCTGCCTTGTCCCCAGCATGCACTCACCAAGGTTCCTTTCCTGTGGCAGGAGGAGTTTCGGTTGGAGAGGGGTCCCCAGCTGTTGGCACTGGTGGAGGATGCATTCTCCAGGCAGCCAGAGGGGCTGCAGGAGCGCTGGCTCATCTCTCTGAGCAAACCCAGTGAGAACGACAAGCACTTGCTAATGACACTGGCAGGGGAACAGGGTAAGTGCTGGCAGAAGGAGCCTTCCTGTGATGGGGAGTGTATTTAAGGGGCTCCCAAATGGAGGTACACAGCCATGCTGGAATGAGCTTTTGCTTTCCAATCCATTTCAATCCCACCAGCTCTCAGTGTTCACTGGACTTGAGGGACGGAGAGGGACTGAGAACATTAGGCCCTTGCTTCACATCTGCCCTCTGGGTTGTTCCTCACTGCTTGCACAAAGCTCCATCTTCTGCACTTTGCCTTCAGCTTTGCTCTGTCCCTGGACTGCCTTTCCCCGAGCATCTGTCAGCCTTCTCCCGATGCTCATGTACTCCCCTCCATGGCAGGATGTGACAGCCTGCTCTTGGTTCACTTCCTAACCTATCAGTTCTTAAGTCCTGTCTGAACTAGGACAGTCCTCATAGTGCCTCCCCTCGTGCCCAAAGAAACAAAAACTGACGGTGAACATGGGCTGGACTGGAACATTTTACCATCTCTTTATTCCCATTTTGGTACAGGGGTCCTTTTCCTGTGCTGCTTGTGCTGCCTGCCTAGTGACAGAGGCTTCTGATGTTGACATTATGGCCTCTATGACCTTTATGAACCTGTCTCCATGACTTTTTGAGAGCTGCTGCTTGCTCCCAGAGCAGACACAGATCCTGAGAGCTTCTGTGGTGGTGGGGAGGGTATCTAGGTGGCTCTGGTATCAGCTTATCCCTGGATATTTTTACTCCTTTAAAAGGGTGTTTGGAGGTACCCTTGTCTGTGATCCTGTGTTCTTTCAGCCTCCTGACATAAAACACCAATGAACAAAAATGTGTGTTCCCCTGCTTCCATCCTGTTGGGGATTTTAGACTGATGAATACATCTGACTGCGTAACCTGAGCTGAGAGCAGCACTGATCTCTTCCTCTACTTTACAGGCGTTATCCCTACAAAAGATGTTCTCATGGCACTGGGGGATGTTAAGAGGAGCTTAGCTGAGGTAAGAGCCTGTCTGCCTGCATCCATTTGTTAAGACCGGTTATACAATTAAAATAAGCAACTTGAAAACTGGGAGCATATCTCAGTCTAACCAAGTGCTGAACTCACGGCAGGCAAACAGATGAGTCAGACACTTGGCAAACTCCCTTCTCCCCTCACTGGTAGTTGCCAGGCCATCAAATGTCTGCTCCTTTCAAGAGAGTAACTGTGGGTTATTCCCTCCCTGCTTTTCTGGCTTGGTTGTGAGACTGCTTTTCACACATTCATTTTGTTGGGGCTCTCAGTGTCACCCCTTCTATACCATTGTCAAAAGCAGTGTGGGTTCTGCAGAGCCCCACATTTGGCCCTGCTCACCCTGCAGCTGTTTTACATACGTTGGCTTCTCTTGACAAGTTCACACGCCTTCTGCAATTCCAGGGTCTGCATTTCACTCCTTAAACAACTGCCTCCACAAGGGCGGGCAGAGGACCTGGGTCAGTGGATGCCAGACTCCTCTCTCAGCTGCCTCTAGGCTTCACATATTCTCTGCTAACCCTGGGCAGCTTGGAAGATGATAGAGATGAGGACAAATCATGTCCTGATTTGCTGGCTTTGCCCCTTTGTCCTACAGGGTATGTAGGCACTGAGGGCCTGATTCTGTTGGAGTTTTTTGGACCACTGGAATAATTCTGCTGATTTTAGCAGCCGGGTTGAGTCGCTGCCTTGCTGGCTGTCTGCTCTCAGGTTTTTCCCTGACCTAACAAACTGGTGCAGTTAGACAAAGCAAATTAAGTGCTCAGTGGTGTATTGATTGGCTTATACCAGAGAAAGTGCAAAAAGGCAACCTTGTAGAAATTGTGTGACTGAAGTATCAGCACCTAGAACTGTCCAGAAAGAGGGATTTGTGTGGGTGCAAGGTTTGACTTTGCAACTGTGGCCTCATGTTAACCTGAGTCCTACCAGAGCCTCCTTGCCACATGCCTCCAACTCCCTGGCTCTGTCAGTAATGAAACTCTGCTCACTGTGCTGCCCTTGCACAGGCATGAGATTGCAAGGAGGAGGGAGGGTATTCTCTTACACCTGTCACACTCACTATTGAATGGATACGTAACCTGTTTCAAATCTGCCAAGTCACTGGGACCAGCACTGGGCTGTTTTCTGACAGCCACAGGAGGCCAGTTTCTAGGACAGCTATTCCTAAGCTTTTAGGCTCAGTGGACAGCTGTCCACTTCCAAGACCTTGTAAAGACCACTATGCCCTCTTAGGACCTGAGCTTTAATGGAAACCTATTTATTAGGGTTACATTCTCTGCCAAGCAGTTACCGAAGGCTCAGCACCCATCAGCGGTCCATAGTTTGTCTTGGAAACTCTCAATCTTGAACAGTTTCTCCCACCTTGTCATGCACAAAGGTGTGATCCTTGTGCAGGTGAGCAAAATAAGGTTGTGCCTGCTGTCATTTTACTGATGTGTCAGCTTGCATGGAAAATGGTGTTATGTATAGTTATGTGCTTTCTAGTCATGTAACACAGTGCACAACCTGACTCTCCAACCCTGGCTTTTAGTTCCTCTGCCCACATTTGTGGTCCTGTACTTGGACCCTGGAGAGTCTGAACAGGATTCTATCTGCCTGCAGGTCAGGGTTTTCAGTGTGCTGCTTCCTTCCTTCCAGATTGGTATCCAGAACTACTCAACCACCACAAGCTGCCAGTCGCACCCTAACCAGACGCGCAGTGATTATGGGAAGCTCTTTGTGGTGTTGGTGATCATCGGCTCCATCTGCGCCATCATCATCGTGTTGGGGCTCATCTATAACTGCTGGCAGAGACGCCTGCCCAAGATGAAGAACATGGTGAGCGTTGGATGGGTGGAGAAGGTGGCCAGACTCTTAGCCCTTGGGATGGAGGGGATTGGAAAGTTAAGAGGGAGATGGTTTTCCCCTGTTCACTTACAGCTGGATACACTGCTGGAGCAGCAGTGGAGTCCATTCAGGTGCAGGAGAGATGCAAATGTGCTTAGGACAGCTCATTTCCACTGTGAGGATTGGGTTAGGAGAAAATTTACCTTTTCCCACTGACCCCGCAAAGTTCTTGGTGACCCTCATAGCCTGGTCTGATCGTGCTTCTCAGCAGCATTAAGACCTGTCCCCCTTTGTCTCCATTTGTGTCCTCTCACCCCTGGCAGTCACATGGCGAGGAACTGCGCTTTGTTGAGAACGGCTGCCATGACAACCCCACCTTGGACGTGGCCAGCGACAGCCAGTCGGAAATGCAGGAGAAGAAGCCGAGCGTGAACGGTGGAAACACCATCAATGGCCCCGACAGCTGGGATGTCCTGATCAATAAGCAGGCGAGCGAGGATGTGGATGTGTTTGAGGAAGACACGCATCTTTAGAAAAAGAAGGGAGGGAACCACCCTCTTAAACACACTTGTTTCTCTCCTATCTTGACTGATGGACCATGGGATCAGGTGGCTTCTCAGGAACTTCTTAAAACCTTTGAATAGGTCTTTGGGCAAGTTTTCGCTATGGAAGTCCTGAGCCTGCATCTGAGGCTTGGAGCCAGGAGGATCACTGAACAGAGGGAAGAGGGAGGGGTGGGTTTATAGATCTGTGTGTGTGTGTTCCTATCAGTAGCACCAATGCTTTCATCACCTTTAACTGCACTTACTGTAGCTCCATGGTAGTGGCTGAGAGTGGCTGGACTGGAGAAACAAGATGGTGGGGCTGCCTGCCTCCAAGAGTCCAGATTTGGGGAGTAAATTCACTTTCCAGATCCTGACCTTGAGATCACATTCAGTCTGTGCAGGTGCAGTAAAACCTGCGCATTCTGAATGGAGGGGAGCCAAGATTCTGTTGATGTCCTGGGCAGAGTTTGCATTCCCCATGTGAAAACAGGTTTTCTAGTGCTGTAGCATTCAGCTACTAATTGTATGAGAGCTGATGTTTACATTTGGGGAAAACACTCCTCCCACCCACTCCCTGCTATCATCTCATTTCACCCCTGGTATCACAAACAGCCCCACTCCTTTTTTCAGCTCCACAACTCCAAGCTGAGCTTGCAAAGTTTGAGCACTTTACCCTTGCTTGACTGATTGCAGAGAATTCAGTGCCATGGTGCAGCATTTTAGGTGGAAATGTGCTTTAGGTTGGAGAGTTGCTCAAAAATGACGTTTACATGCCTCTTTCACAACAGCCTGGGAAATCAGCAGGAAAATATCCCTTGTCTAAGTGTAAGTTTTAGACTGGCTGACCTTCTCCACTCCAGTTCTATTTTTCAGGATAGTTTGGTCTCAGTTGGTCATTTTGTGGTAAATATAAAGACTATGTGAAACTTCTTAAATAGGGAAATAGGTAATTTTCTCATCCTTTTGTTTCAATTTCAGCATCCTACCCTGAGGGATGGGTGGAAGTGTTTAATATCCCACAGGTATAAATCAGGGCAACATCTTTAAAATCACTGCGTTTAAACAATGTAAGAGCCAGTTCCGATGAGATGAGAATCGGATGCAAGAGCTCCCCAATGAATGTTTCTCAGGCATGCCTCAGGCAACTTTGAGGCTCCAGCTCCCTGAAGAAGTGTGCTAAAGGCACGTGAATATGCGTAATTGTTCTCTGAGCCCTGCCTAAACTACTGCCAAGCCTGAAATCCCAGAACATTTGTTTCTCCTGTCATTGAGGGATTGAGGGACTTGCTTCGGTCAGAGGCACCAGTCCTTCCCTCCCTTTGTGGTGATCTGCATGTTTGCTTGCTGCGAGATGCAGCTTCACACTTGGTCTTTAAGGGAACCTTTGTACAGAAAGGCCCCGGATGTGCAGCCTGATGCTGATCCTGTAAATCTATCACTGTATGTATAGAGACCTCTAGCGTGTTCCTCCCTGGCGTGTGTGCCTGAAGTCAAGGTGCAAGGGTCTGTTGTTGCAGTTTGTGTAGCGCTTTGCATACAAACTGAATCACAGATCACCTCGATGTAGGACCACTCTGATGCCAGTTTATTAGGGATTCAAGAAAGGTGATAACCTTTGGTTTCCTATCCAGATTCCAATTTTCAGTAGTTTTAGCCTGCCTCCATATCTTTCCCAGTGTTATATCGGAGGCAGTGATCATCAGCTCCTTTTGTGTTTTGGTAGGGTTGCAGAGATGCTCAGAGTTCCTTCTCCTGCCCCAGCAGTTGGTAGCGGGGGACAGTCCATGTGCATGGACAGCCACACATGGCCCTCTCTGGCCATCCCTCACTGATGGCTCCTGCTGAGTTTGATGGGTCTGTGCAGTGAGACTGCACAAGTCCATTGGGTGTGTTGAAGGCACTTTGGGGCTCACAGGATTAAATGCAAATTGTTGTTATGGTGAGTGAATTAAAGCATGGAGTTAAAATTTGAGGTTTTATAGCACTTAGCATAACGGGGCCTGGCATGCCTGTGGCCTTTACGCAGCTGCACCGTGTAAATGTTTCCAAGTCCAATAATCCTCATCAAATACGTTTTTAATGCCCAGTGGCTGTTAAAAAGATAATGCCGCCAATCAGATGTGAATCATTTCACCCACAAATCGCTTCCTTGGTGCACGTCTCTGCTGAGAGCTGCTTTGCTGCCCCGTTTTCTCTCCAGTATCCTAAATCAGAGAAACAAATGGCACTGATAAAGCAATGCTTCCAGCTGGGCTCAACACTTCCCAATCTCGTGTAAAGTCTTCAAACTTTAAAGAAACCAAGGGGGCTATGTGGGCTCAATAATGATCTAGCAAATTCTCCTGATTTGCTCTTCTGGCCTCTCATGCTCTGGAGGTTTTCCAGAGACTCTCTTCTCTGTCTGGAGCATCCAGGTTATCTGAGAGGCTCTTTAAGGGTGGCTGTCGTGAGGCTGAGGACACTTTTCTGCTGTCTCTGACAGGGTGCACCTGGCTGTATGATCCCAGTTTAGCTTCAGAAATCTACTGGTTGATAGAATTTCACTTTAGTCTGGTGATACTTTTTATCCTTTTACAGTTTGTTTTTTCTCTGTATCATTTTTTGCACTAGGCTGATCTTGTCAAGTCGATTGCACTGTTGTCCCTCTCCTGCCAGCCCTGCAGAGACGGGTCATCTCCAGGGACCTGCAGGCTGGGAAGCACTGTAGAGAGGCTGTTGGTAGCCCACTTACTCTGTTCAGTGCTTGCATTTCCAGCTCTGCACAGGGAGGAGGTGGAGAGGAAGAAAACCTTTGTCTTAGCATTTGTAACAGGAAGCTTTTCTATCACCCTAATGTAGTTAAACTTCTTTTTATTAAAAACTGTCAAAGCTGGACTTTCTCAGAGCAGTGTGCCAGACGACAGAGCAGATGCAGGAGACAAAGCAGTTCCTGGAAAGCTCTTTGCCAGCTACTCGGACATCCCCGTAGTTCCATCTGCCAAATGTTTGGTCGCACTGACACCTGGTGGCGGTTGGGAGTTGGAAATGAAAAATTAAAAAAAAAAAAAGAGAACTTTTCCCCTCTCTTAGCTTTGGATATTTGTTTCCTGTGACTTGCCTAGGATAACCTGCTTTATTCACGAGAGGCTGCAGGACTCGACTTGAGCAGAGGGGCTTGTACCGGGCATGTCAAGGATGTTTTGTGTGAGGGTGTCCCTGTCTGCAAAGAAGTGACATGGGACATTCTCTGGAGTCACCGGTATAGAGGCCCTGGGTAGCAACACAGGGTCTCAGCTCCATCTTCCTGCTTTGTCTGCCACTTGTTCCCTCTGCTCCTTGGGACCACAGCTAGAATGCAGAGACTCTGCCTTGAAATGGAGGTGGTTCTTCAGAGAGAGCATCAGGTGCTGTTGTGAGGAGTGCAGTGCCTTGGGGAACACCAGCAATGGCATCGTCTGGATGCACGGCCAAGATCAGAGTGGCTCTCCGTCTCTGTGGGATGGTGGCCAGATGTGGTCTGGGATGGCCAAGCTGCAGATTACTCCGAGGTGTTGCCCAGATATCTGGAACTGTGCCTGCAACATGGAGTCTAACATGTCCTAGGACTCTGCATCCTGCACGCCGCCTTGGGGTATGTAGGGTGGAAAGAAACAATGAGGAGTGACCTGGTAATTGTGCTGTGAAGGATGTAATGCAGCTTGAGAATACGGTTCAAGATACACTTGAAGGATCCCTCTGGCAGAGGATATGGTATGAAATGAAGGTACATTATCCTAAGGACTATTGCAGCATGACCTTAGAGCATTGCAGCAGGGTCCCACTGGAGCCACTGCCAGCAGCAGCTCGCCTGTTCCTGTCCGCCTTTGCAGCTGTGCAGGAGCACATCTCTCCTTCACAGAGGGTTTGGAACAGCTCGAACAGTCAGACACAACAAGCACCTTCACCTGTGCTGGCTCATGAGAGCCTCATGCGCTGATCTAAGCTGACAGCCAGGCTTCGAGCCGTTCTCAACACCTTCATTCCTGCTGGACACAAACTGTCTGCAAGCCCTGGCTGCTGCTCGGGGTTGCTGCCGGAGAACTTAGAAACACTTGTGTCTGGCCCTGGAAATAACAGGGTTGTGGTTTTGTTTTCTTTGCAATAAAATGCACCTCCTGGGTGTCTGAACACTGACCTGAGTGCAGTGCTTTGCTTGGTTAGATATGCCTGAATTCAAGTCTGCTGCATCTCATAATGCAGTGTTGGCCAGGGTCTCTCTGCCAGGATGGGGGTCATCAGCCTGGCCCCCCTTCCCCACAGTGCACTCCTTAATTCTCCCAACACAGATTTCTGTGGAAACCCTGAGCCATGCCAGGTGCCCAGGCTGTGGAAATGAGCTTCCCCCACGGAGTATTCTATCCCTCCAGTACCCACAGGACCAGCCCAGGACACCTTTCCTGCTAGAGTGGCTTAGCACAAGCCTCTGTTCCACAGCAGCGTCCCTGCCTGTGTGCCCAGCCCTCTGCCATGTCTGTCCCACGCAGCTCTCCACCACCCCACAACTGCTCCAGACCTGGACCCCTTACAAAATCACAGAATTATTAGGGTTGGAAGGGACCTCAGGAGATCATCCAGCCCCGCCCCCTGCCAAGGCAGGGTCACCCAGAGCAGGTGACACAAGAACACCTCCAGGTGAGGTCTGAGTGTCTCCCGAGACTCCACGCCCTCCCTGGGCAGCTGTTCCAGGGCTCTGCCACCCTCAACGGGAAGAAATTCTTCCTCATTTTGAAGCAGAACTTCTTGTGTTTTGGCTTATGGCCTTTGCTCCTCGTCCTGTTGCCTGGCACCACCGAAAAGAGTCTGGCATCATCCTCTTGGCACCTGCCTTTGTATGGAACAATGAGATCCCCTGTCATCACACTGCACAAGTCCAGAGAGAGCCCTGCCGTGTGTTCCAGACCCGCTCCCAACCATGTTCTGGGCCAGGTCCCCTCAGGTGTGTTCCAGATCAGCCCCCGGTTTGTGCCCGAGCAGGTGCCCGTGTCCCGAGCCGCAGTTCCAGATCAGCCCCCGGTTTGTGCCCGAGCAGGTGCCCGTGTCCCGAGCCGCAGTTCCAGATCAGCCCCCGGTTTGTGCCCGAGCAGGTGCCCGTGTCCCGAGCCGCAGTTCCAGATCAGCCCCCGGTTTGTGCCCGAGCAGGTGCCCGTGTCCCGAGCCGCAGTTCCAGATCAGCCCCCGGTTTGTGCCCGAGCAGGTGCCCGTGTCCCGAGCCGCAGTTCCAGATCAGCCCCCGGTTTGTGCCCGAGCAGGTGCCCGTGTCCCGAGCCGCAGTTCCAGATCAGCCCCCGGTTTGTGCCCGAGCAGGTGCCCGTGTCCCGAGCCGCAGTTCCAGATCAGCCCCCGGTTTGTGCCCGAGCAGGTGCCCGTGTCCCGAGCCGCAGTTCCAGATCAGCCCCCGGTTTGTGCCCGAGCAGGTGCCCGTGTCCCGAGCCGCAGTTCCAGATCAGCCCCCGGTTTGTGCCCGAGCAGGTGCCCGTGTCCCGAGCCGCAGTTCCAGATCAGCCCCCGGTTTGTGCCCGAGCAGGTGCCCGTGTCCCGAGCCGCAGTCCCAGATCAGCCCCCGGTTTGTGCCCGAGCAGGTGCCCGTGTCCCGAGCCGCGGTTCCAGATCAGCCCCCGGGTTGTTCCCGAGCAGGTGCCCGTGTCCTGACCGCGGCTCCAGATCAGCCCCCGGGTTGTGCCCGAGCAGGTGCCCGTGTCCCGAGCCGCAGTCCCAGATCAGCCCCCGG
>WEIT01025392.1:56435-151970 GCA_013389985.1 Dryoscopus gambensis
TCTTTAACCGCCCTGGTCACCGGGGCGAGCGGGGCCGGGCCTGCCGGGGCGGCTTGGCCTCGCCGGGACGTGTTTACTGGAAGCTCGTCCCCGCCTCCCCAGGGCGGCTCTCGCAGCCTTGGGGCTCCCCAGGCGGCCGCGGTGCCGGGGTGCGGAAGGGGCCGTTTGTTTCTCGTACGGAAATGCAGCTTGTTTGCACCCCCGGAGCTGGGCGTGCTCCGGGTCTTTGCCGGGGTGCTTCGGTTCGGGGGAGGTGTGCCCGGTTCCGGCAGGTGTCTGAGTGTCAGACGGGCACTGCGTGCTCGTGGGTGTGGATGCTGCCTGTGGCAAATGTCCTTGCACAAGGCTCCTCTCCCGCTGCTCTTCCTTTACCGTTGGAAATGGTATTTGCGTTGGTAGGAAGCTGGATCCCTGGGACGCAATCGTCATGGAAATGTTTAGATACCTTGTGCTGTAGACTGTGGGAGTATCTCTGTGAAATACGGGGATACTAAAATTTTAGGTCAAGTTTCCTTGCTCATCTCAAAGCAGCACAGCTTAACTTCAGTGATTTCGGATCAGGAGGCAGATGGGCTTGTTGTCTGCAGGATGAATGCAAGGTCCAGGGTTTACATCAGACTCTTTTCCTGTGTCTCATGATTGGAATCTAAAACTGTTCTTCACTTTTTTATCCTACTCGATTCTTCCATCTCTTAATGTGTGCTATGCCAGATAATCAGAAGCAACCTCTGTTCCAAGGTGCTTGCTAATGAAGGATAAGTGTGCAGATAGATAAGGTCTGGGGAACATAGTTATCTGTTGTGATCGTGTTAGATTAAGTCATTGCAAGCAGTAAATTGCAGGTTTACTGTAGAACGAGAGGTCTGACGGATGGCCTTGCAGAGGTTTAAGATGACCTGTGGAGAAATGAGAGTCTGAGAATGCTGTCAGAGCAGGGGGGGCAAATCGACCACATGGGACTGAGTAGAAAGGAGGTGAGTTGCTTGGCATGTTGAATATGGTCAGAGGAACCTGAAGTTTGAGACAAGAAAGGTGGAGAGAGTGAAAATGAGGACTCATATGGTGGGTGATAAAAAACCAAAACTTGAGAGTCTTTGTGAAGGCTGAGAGGGACTTTTACATGTGGTTGTTGCAGTACAGGCTATAACAAGAGCCAGGCTGTGCAGGAGATTTGTCTGCAAGGCAGAGCCCGGCTTCTAGATGTGTCAGAGGGGGAGTGTTGCCAGCATTTGATCTAGCCTAAATGTGCAGGACAAGGAAGTGGCAGGATTCAAGAGCAGTCTGGAGTGACTCTGATGTTGTTTTTGTCAGGAAAAGCCACGAGCAGGATGGGAGTCCAGCCTTGGCCTTGTAAAATTTGCCACTCATTTGTAAGCATCCAGGCTGGGAGCATTGTTGGGGAATGTGAAGGTACTGAAGAAGTACTCAGGTTGCTTTTGGGATTGCTGCCCTGTTAGAGATGGGTTTGATTCCCCTCTTTCCCCATGTGCCCCAGTTAAGATTGAAGGGAGCTGCCAGGCCATGCTGTAGAACACCATTCTTTGG
The DNA here is from genome assembly GCA_013389985.1 of Dryoscopus gambensis. Classification (NCBI taxonomy): domain Eukaryota; kingdom Metazoa; phylum Chordata; class Aves; order Passeriformes; family Malaconotidae; genus Dryoscopus; species Dryoscopus gambensis. Next base: position 57,981 of record WEIT01025392.1, read on the forward strand.
GTTGAGGATTTGGTTGATGCCCCTTCAGCCATAGCTGACAGCTCCCCAAGTCCAGTGTGAGATCCTGCCATACCTCTGGAAGTTACACTATGAACTTGAAGTTACATCTTCTGAAAGAGGAGAATGTGACTGAGTGAGTAGCTGCATGAAGTTATAACTTTGCTCTCTCCCTTTTCTTCCAGATACCTTCTTGAACAGCGAGATGTGGAAATTAATGTCCGTGATAAGTGGGACAGTACACCCCTGTGAGTGCTGCAGCCTGGAGCGCTGGCTGGGCGGGGCGTGGGCCCTTCAGAGCTCTTTACTCTCTCTGCAGCAGCAGCTATGAACACTGTTACAAAATGTCTCAGGTTCTGCTTTTCTGGGAGCTTTGGCTACATAGTTCTGCTTCTCTTCCCTGTACTGTGCTAAATGCGTCTTTGTCTCCGGGTTTGACCGGGGCTTGCTGTAGTGAGCCTCAGAAGTGGGGTTTTGTGACCGAATTACCTGGATTAAGCACTCTGCTCTTGGCTACGTTAGGCTTTTTCCCCACCAAAGACTGTGGCATTCTAGCATGTCTTCAGCTTGGCCTGGTAAAATGCCAAGTGACTGTGGGACCTCAGTCTGCCTGGCAGGGCTGCAAACATGCAGTAGGTAATGAGGAATCCCCCTGGAGGTGCTGGGGAATGTGCTGGGAGGTTTTTACCTCCCCACAATTCCAAAGTACATTTGGACATCTGCCATATATTTGGAGTACAGAATAACTTCCCAAAGTAAAGGCAGACTAACATTTGGCTGCTGCAATGCACGTTACAGTATTCTAGTTTGTAGGACAATTTGAGGTCCTTGTGCAAGAGAATCATGAAAGGCTTAGACTGTGGAAGAGAGAACAAAACTCACTGTAACTAGAACTTAGGGGGGTGGATTTGCTGTACATGCAGTGTGGGTGCTGTTCCCTCCTTGGCATAGCGTGCAGTGGTCAGACTGATAACAGAAGGAGTAAGGAGTGTTTCTGAGAGTTCAGTGGACTGCTGAGTGCCCATGAAATGATCTCCATTAAAATGAGGATGGATTTGGCAGCTGGTGGTGCAACAAAAGATGCTGAACCCAGACTGGGACCTTGAGATCTCCTTGCAGTGCCTAGGATTGCTGGGAACAGATTCTGCCTAGTCTGTTGCTGGAATCAGGCTTCTGTGCTCTTTGGTAGCAATTCCTCACTCCTCTGAGGAGTCGCCTCCTGAGCTTCTCAGGGATGCTTGGTGCTGTGGTCTGTGTGTGGTGATGAGCCAAAACACCTAGTTTTGCTTCCTTCTGCATCTCTAATTTTCTTTCTCTTGTTATTGTCAGGTATTATGCCTGCCTGTGTGGACATGAGGAGCTTGTACGTTATCTTCTAGCCAATGGTGAGCAAAAGTGTCCTGATACGGGTGCAGTATCTTTCTCTGGTCCGCTGGGATTGTGTTCCTTCTAGCTGTCGCTTGTGGAAGCTTCTTCTGTTACAACCAACCATCTGATCAGCGATCTCAGGCTACAGAGGGAGCCCTGCACACACCTTCACGGTCCCTTTTGCAGGCCATTTGCTGCTTGAATTTGCTTCTTGAAATTGCTTGAAATTTCTTGATTTGAAATCTTGAAAATGCACAGAAAGGGAAGCCGTCTGTGATGGCTCAAGGCAGCATGACTTTCTGATATCACAGCTGATATTTTGTGAGGGTGCAGTGGTGTTGGGAATATGCTGATCTAAGAGTTGTACTTCATGTGAAGAATTGTCTGTAAAACTTTCTTGTACTCTGCTGATAGCCTGGCTTTGTAAGCAGGACTTAAAGGTAAAATGCAAGGGATTTTGCTAATCTCAAACAAAACAAGACAAATTCTTCAGGCCAAGTGCCTGCCCATTTGGTTCTCAGCACCCAGATTCCCCTAGGTACTGGTAATGTTTTGCCAGAGGAACCAGAGTGCAGTCACATCTCAGAAGGTTTGGTTTTCTACTGCATTCCCAGCATCTTAATCAACCACTTGTGTAATTCTAAATAGGAAGATGCAAATGCCCTCCAACTTTCTAGCAGATTCTAACCCAAAGAGGCACCTCCTGTCTTATACAAAGCAGAAATACTTTTTAGGAGGAGCTCTTACCAGTCCAATAAAGGATTGCACTCTTTGTATGGTGAGATTTGTCTTCCCAGAACACTGCTGGAGCCATGCTTTTTACAACAGGTCGGTTTAAACAAGTCATGACTTCTTCAGAAAGGGATTTGTCTGTGGGAGGGCAGCTTTAGGTCGTACACATGTGAGGGAAGCTCAGTTTTGTTAATATGCTCATCAGCAGAGGGGACCACAGTGAGACATGTCAGCATCAGCCAGAAGTCGTACTCGTTTAGTGACCATCTGGGGACACTGGAGAAGGATCTAACTCTGCCTGCTGGCCTGTGCCTGTGGGTGTTTTACAGGAGCAAAGTGTGAGGCAAACACTTTTGATGGGGAACGTTGTTTGTACGGAGCTCTGAGCGACGCCATCCGCCGGCTGCTGAAGGAGTACAAACAGATCACAGCCAAGTGCATGAAGAGGGACTACTACGATGTCTTCCTGCAGCGGTAAGGGCATGAGGCATGTGCAGAGCATCCCATCAGCCTTCCTGAGCTCTTCTGCATATGTGAGCTCTCTATTCAGGGCAGCTTTGAAAGGCAGCTGGTCAGCACCTTCTCTCATTCCTGAGCATGTAGAGCTTCCTAAGGGAAGCTGTGCCCTGTGCCCTAAGGGGTGATCTCCAGGTGTGTGTGTGCATAGCCTCTAGTGACTTGGGTACAGACTCCAGAGTCAACAGAGAGCTGGTCTTTATGATGCACAAGCACTAAGCTGTCATCCTTGACTGTCAAACCAAAATCAGATCACTAAAACTACATCAGCAAGTTAGAGTAGTATGCCAACTGAAATTAAGGTCTGCAGGTACTATAACGTGCAAGCTGAAGTTTTCAACACTGATAAAATGTTTCTCATTTGTGAAACAGAACACTTTAGGACGCCTCAAACTGACACACAGTGACATTGCCCAGTCCTTTCTTTTTGGTTATTAAACTTTATTAAGATACTTCTGAAAGTTGCATGTCTCACGTTGTACTAGAGCTTGGGTGGCAGCCTAACTTGCTCAGGAGTAGAGGAATAGTTTCAAGCTTTTCTTCTTGCTGTTTGTCTACCCTGATGTTTTTACAGACTTGCTGGTTGTTTTCTTTTCCTTCTTATTTCCCATTGGACTGACTTAAAAATGTTAAAACCTTGTTGTGTTTTTTTTTTCTTCTTTGAAACTGGAGTGCTAATAAGTCTTGGAAAGATCTGACAATCTTCCCAGTACTACAGTGTCCTAATTTCTGAAGTTGTAGGAAAAGAGGGGAGGAAGGAAACTCATTTATCTGAGTAAAATCAGATTCTGTCTTCCAGGGGAGCAGAATTTTGTAGGGTGATTTATCACTGCCCTGGTGACTGTGGCTCAGTTGGTGCAGGGTTGAGCATACAGGAAAGCTAAAATGTGCTGGTTTCTGCTTCTCATTCAAGCAGACCTTGTGTTAAAATTGAAACAAAGGGCAACAGTAAAAAACTTAATTTTGGGGGGGCCAAAAGTAAAAACCTAATGCTTCTGTTTGGTTTGGGGCAAGACAATAGAAGGAAGGGTGTTCTAGTGGCAGGAGATTGAGATCAGCGTTCAAGACTGTGACAACATCTCTTTATGTGACCCCACACTTTCTATGCACCAGTCCAGCCCCCTAGAAGGAATATGATGCTTGATGTCCCCCTGATTTGACCTCCTGGGGATGTTTGTCAGGATATATATGCAAGGAGTGATGGGCATTAGGAAACACTGGTGATGGTTGCCGTAAACTCTGGAAGTAGCAGTTTTGGTTTTTTCCTTTTAAAGAATGAAGGTATGGGCGTGCAGACATAAACAGGGCTTCACCTCTGATGTGGTAATCGCCTGCGTTTCATGCCTGTCACATCCTTCCTACTTCTGAGGGCGGGTGACATCAAGTCCTCTCCTATTTGTTAAATGGTTAAAGCGTGCACCCTGTCGGTGCCCAGAGAGCAGGAAAGTTGCATCTTACTTTGTAGCAGGGTAGTTCTTTTTGAAAGCGTGCCCTTTTGCAGGGCTTTTTTTGACATCTGCCAATTTAAAAGCAGTATTAACTTTTAAAGCTGTGCTTGGGGGCAACTAGTTCCACTTTAAAATCAGTTCCCAGCGTTCAAGTGTTCACCTAAGGCAGGAAGGTTTCATTCTCCAGCCTCCCTGTTGCACTAACAAAACTCCTTTGAGTAATGGAAGGGAGTGAGACATTCCCCTCCAGTGTGTGAAGGACCAGCCCCTGTGCTGGCTGTCCCTCTGGGCAGGGAGAGACTGCAGTGCCCAGGGGCATTTGTTCATTTAGACCTAATTGTACCATGTTCCCCACTAGTGTTGCACCATTCTCTCCTTTTTCATGCTGCAATGAATTTCCCTTCTCTCTGTTCCTCCAGGTTGCTGGAGCAGGGCTACCAGAGTGACATTGTTTTCATCGTTCATGGCAAATCCTTCTGTGCCCACCGCTGCATCCTCAGCGCTCGCAGCGCCTACTTTGCAGAGATGTTTGAGACCAAATGGAAGGGGAAAAACATGATAGTGTTGAAGCACCCACTGGTGAGCAAGGCTGTGCTTCCAGTTCTTTCCTTTCTTTTGCTGTTCCAACTGGGTGAGGAAAGTGAGCAGGAAGGACGGTTTGAGGGTTAACTTCCCCAGTGAGTAGCTCCTGGGGCTCACAATGACCCTAGTGGAGGAGAAGGGCTTGTGGAGGCACTTCATGCAGTAAAATAGCATCTTATTGAGATAACAAAAGGCTGCAGACTGCATACCTCCCCTTTGTTCCCTCTGTCATGGGCTCAAACATACCTTAATTAACTGCAGTAGCAGGTAGCTGCTACCATCTGCCAGCTGTGTCACAACCCCTCTCTGGGATGAGTTGAGTCTGTCTAATTCCTGGTGGACAGGTGGTCTGTGGTGAAGACATCACCTCCATAATTGGCACTAATTGAGTCCCTTTTGTTGCCTTTGCAGCAAGAACTAAATAGGCCATAAGTGCATTCCATCCATTAACCACCGATACTCCGGCACACATTTCTGTAACTTGACTCTGGCAGTGCAAATCCTCTTGTGACAAACATAATTCCAGTTTCTCAGAACACTGCTCTCCTTTCTCTTTGTACAAGAACATGTCTTTCCTCTGGAATCAGGAAGAGGTGGAAATGTTTATGATTAGTAAAAACCTGGATTTTACAGAGCCTGTATTACAACCATGTCTCTGGAGTTCCTCCATTAGTCAGGGTCCTGTTCCCTGAGGTACCTGAGGGATTAGTATCAGCTGACACAGTAAGAAACTGTGTAAGCCAGGTGGAGTGGCAGCATGAGTTATGTGAGGAACAAGGAAATCAGGTGCAGTGTGTGAGTTCTTACTTAAGGGTTTTTTTCTTTTACTTGTTCAGGATCATGTTTCAAACCTATTGTTAAAGTCATGATGATTCCAAATGTAACTTTCTCTTGTTTTATTTTAGATTAACCCAGCAGCCTTTGGTGCTCTTCTGCAGTATCTATACACAGGTAAACGACTTCACCCTCTGATGTTTGTGTGCATGGCTGGTGGGCAGCTGTCTGTGTCTCTGCACTGAGTGGCACAGGCTTGTACTCAGCAGTGTTTGGGTGCTTGAGTCGCCAACAAATCCTCTCTGCTGGCAGAAAAGGAGAATGTGAGCAATCACCAGCTCTTCCAAGATGTTTATACCTTTTGCCAGTGGTTGTCCTGCCAGTAATTATACAGTCAATTAAAACAAAAATCAGCTTAGGTTGATTGGTTGGATGGATTAGGAGACTGTATTTCTAATTTAAGGACAGAAAATCTGTCATCTGGCATAACAGTCTCCTAAGGTGGTGAAAATCCAGTTTCCCATGTAGGACTTTTTCAGTTTGGCAGACCCGAGCAGTGTGTGCTGAATGTTTTGACTACTTTCTAGTATTTTTTTCTGAACAGAAGTTCAGAAAAACCTTCTGTGAAAATGCTGAATGTTGTATTGTAGGCATGCTAAATGCTGAACTATCTCAGGCCAGGAGGTGGTGCCAGAAAGTAACATTGTCTTCAAGGCTCCTCTTTTCCAGTACAGTGTATTCAGAAATGTCCCTTGCCACGGTTTTCAGTGATTGTAAAAGATCCTGAGATGAAAACTTGTGAGCCTAAAGTCTATTCTTACCCAAAGCTGGGTAGCCAATGCTGGCAGTCATGCCTGCTGCTGTTGTGCTGCTGTTTTTTGATTTTCTGAGGGAATTAGAAATGTTTTGTACAGCCTGTTTGGTCTTTGGACACTTGAATGAAGCTATTAGGGTAAATCCTGGAAAGTGGAAATGTGAATTAAATGCTAGACTGTTACTGATTTAAGTGGTGGGTGGTGGTGGAATACCAAGTCTTAGCTTCTGGGACTGAGTTGTAAGTGGATGCTGAGAAGTGAGGCAGTGTATCTAATTACTGAATTTCTGTGCCATCAAGTCTTCAAACCTTATTTTTTGCCATTTTTACACTTAAGTCCTGTGGATTAAGAGAACTGACTGCATTTCTTCTGGACAGGTCGTCTGGATATCGATGTAGAATATGTCAGTGATTGCAAGAGGTTGGCCAAGCAGTGTCGGCTGCAGGACCTCATCGGTGATTTGGAGACCAAATGTAAAAAAGTCTATGAATTTGGTAAGCATTTGGCTTGCTGTTGTCTCTGCTGTGCCTGTGTGCCCTTTCAGGGAGAAACAGGAAAGTGTGATGGTGGATGTTTCATGGTGTCCTTGGGGCTTCCAGAAAATGATTCTGTTGTGGAAGTTCCATGTTTGCATGGTAGTTTTCAGTCATGACCTTTCTGTAGGGCTACTGTAGTGGTTTCTGACATATGCATGTTTGTCATTTATATTGAATGCTTTCTTTAGAACAGAGCAGCCATGGCAGCAGGACTTTGCTGTGGTTGCCAGACATTCAACTGAGCATGGTGGAGTATGTATTGGGAAGTGTCTTCCAGCAGAGAGCTTGTTTAAGTCCCCAGAAAAATAAAATATATACAATTAGAAGTAATTTTCTGTGTTTATCTGACCCCTAACCAAAGTAAAATTTTTGATAATTGGCCCAAAATGGGTGCAGAAGGAGATATAAAACTTTTTCTAAAAGCAGAGAAGTATTTCTGAAAGCATGTGTATATTAGTAACACATGGATGTGCCAAACCTTAAATGAAACAAGCCTCTATTTAAGGACTTTTTGCTATCCAAATAACTTGTGATCCAATCATGACATAAGCATGAAACCCAACAGTTGGAGTTTATCATTCATCTCCTTAGCTCAAGCTAAGGGACACGTGAAGAAGAATCAAAACAGCACAAGTGGTGTTAGTCACGAAGCAGAAAAAATTATCAGATAACAAAACCTTGAGGCTGAAAGCTTCTGATTTTCATTCCGTGCTCTGAGTTAACTCCTTTACTTTAATCAAGTTAATTTTGATTTGAGAAGAGACTCCAGTCTGTAGTTTAAGGTCAGTAGCATCTTCTTCCCTGATCTAAGAGGCAGGGGTGTAGCTGTTCCACCTTTTCCTTTTGAATATGAGTTGTGATTGTTCAGCCTCCTGAAGTTGCGGGGCATAACTGGTAGAATACTTCTGGCTCAAGAAACTCCTCATCTGCAAATCACATGGAAGATATTACCATGTGCAGGTCTCCCTTTAGGCATGGGCAGTAGTTTGGTGGTGGTGGGGTACAAGATTACCATGGTACAGCTGTTCCCATGTAGACCAGGGTGCAATTCCTTATGGAAGCTGTGTCACAGGTCTGACTTCTGCCGTGTAAACACAAATATAAACTTGGACCTGAAGAGATTAGAAATGCATTTCTGGGTATCTACAAAAACTGTAAAAGTATCAGTTTAAGTGACGGAAAAGGGGAGTGGTGATTGAATATAAAATAAAAACTGCCCAGAAATCAGTTAACAAAATGATCTCGTGTCATCCTTTGATATCAGAGTCATTCAGTGAGATGCTGGAGATTGGTTTTTTCCTTTTTTATCTTATTTCTCCCAGGATTTAGCTGAGACATTCCACCTTAATTCATTTAGTTAAAATCTCATATAATATTGTGGAAGGAAAAGAAGGTGCTTAAATTTGGGAACTGCAAAAAGCTGACTTCTTGGTGGGTTTGATGCCTTAATCTGTGTTTAGAATTAAAAGCCAAACACAGTTAGAGGGGAAAAAGGGTTTTACTTTTACGTTTATTAAAAGTCCTTAGAGTGCACTACATCCAGGAGCATACAGCCCTGGGGAATGCACTGGCAAATGCCCTTACATGATGGTCTGTGTATACAGTTACAGAACTTTGCACATTAGCATATCTATGATAGATTCCCCAATGGGAGGCTTGAGAGAAGCCCCCAGTTGAGGAATGTCCCCCCCTGCATGGGTCTATCTTAGTTTACAGAATGTTTTCTGGAGAGGACCTTGGCGTCTGGGGCGTTTTGAACCCCAACTCCGATGTTTAGTCTTTTGCTTTAATAGAACTCTGGGTCTAAGTTAGTTATCAGGTTTGGGGAATTATAAGTATGTGGGTTAAAAGCATTAGGGATATATAAAAGTTGCATAAAAGTGTATATGAAGGGGGATATGAGAGGGATATATGAAAAAGCAAAAATCAATGGTGTCAGATTTTCAAATGGAAAATAATGGAGTAAAGTTTCAGGTTAGTTGGATGTTTTAGATGAAAGCACCACTTGGAAATATAATGGCACTGGACAAATCATTTAACTTCTGTGTTCTTTGGGGAGGGAACAGTTTTTCAGTTGTGAGGCCTGACAGAAGACAATTAATGGACGGTTTAAAGCACTGATGGAAGTACTAGGCTTGATTTTTATTTATGACAGGTTGGATTCAAAGAAATAGAACAACTGTTAAAAGTTTGTTTCTTAAATCTCATGTGGAAGCCAGGAAAACTTGATTCTGTAGAAAGGCATATATGTAAGAGTTATAGAAGTTAAAAAATTGGAAAGATCTTAGATCACATCATGTCTGGCACTTGACAAAACATGACTATTCCTTTCAGTGTGTTAGAAACCTCTGCCTGTTCCAAGTGCTTGCTGTGGAATAGACATCTGATTCAGGTCTGCAGATCAGGGTCATGTCTTGCATCTGTATTATGAAGTTGAAACAAGAAAACAACATGAACTCGAGTCTCTGCAGCTCTGCTGGATAATTGCAGTGTCTGCAATCTTATTATCTAGAGTTAATCAGTATTTCAAAAGCACTTAGTATCTTGGCATGCACAGACAATAGTATAGGAAGAGCACGACCCAGTGCCTTGTGTTGCACCTGAGATATATTTGGGTGTGAATGCTTGCCTATTTTCCCTTGTGTGTATATTATGGCTATAACAAGAAAAAAACTATTGCAGTGTTTGGAAGAGCTCAAACAATATGTCCAGACTAAGCCATAATCCTTCCTTTAGAAGTGCATGTATTAGAAAATAAATGTTCTGCAGTTACTTCAGCAAGTTTTAGGGCAAAAAGGCTGAGAGCAAGGTTTGAGATGCTTACCTTTGTAGCAAAGACTGGATATGCAGAATCTGTGGTTATAGCTAATTGTGCCATTGGGAAGAAGATATATCTGAGAGTGGCATCATTTTGAAGGTTTTGGGAGTTTAGTGTGGTTTTTTGTGGCTCTTACATTTTGTGGTACAATGGCTCAATTTAACCAGAAGGCTACAAAGAAGTATTGAGCAGGAAAACCAAGGCAGCCGATACACTGGTAGGTGATGTTCAGTGCTATACAGCTGTGCTAGACAGGGAAGAAACCCAGTCTCAACCTCAACCACCCTGGTTATTCCCTCCAGCTCCTTGCACTGTTTATGTTGCTTTTCTCAGAAACCCCTTCATTCATCTTTCTTGCATTCCTCTTTCATGGTCCCTGCTGCTTGCTGGCAGCCAGCAGCTTATGCCTATTTCACAACTTTGATTTTTATTGTCTCTGTTAGGAAAGATTTTTGTGTGATATCAAATGCTGTGCCCTTGGATTTGAGAGCTGCAGTGTCTGAATAGATTTTCTTCTCAGAAAAATCACTGTTCTTTTGTATCACTGGGAAAGTGCACAGATGCTCTGTGGATCCCAAGGGAAGAACACTTTGCCTTGACTACTACTTAAAACTTGCTGGATCCGTTAGCACTTACAGAGCCTGACCTGGTGACTGTTACAGTGAGTACTAAAGAAATACAAATGTTTCTCTCTGCTATGAAGAATTTCTAATTGCTAAGTAAGAAATTTCCTTGTGGAAAGTGGTCAGGGCTCTTTGAGAAAATGCACTCAGTCTGGTTTGTGTTGGTGCCAGGCCTCCTCTTAGTTTATTTACCCTGGAAGTCATCTACCTGAGGGTGCATTTCATGCTAATGGGGCAGCCTGTCTCCTTGCTGGTGAGCTTTGTGTGTAGCAATCATGGTACCTGACTCTTTTATACTGGTAGATTATCCTTCCTTTTCCAGAAATCTCTCTGGGATATGCGGCCTATGGAGAGGTACAGTGGTGGCATATTTGAAGGGTGCAGCAGTGATGTGGAGGAGGGGGTGGAGATCTTGTTTTGTGGCACATCGTGGTCTTGTTTCGCCCACGACCCAATGGAGTCATCTGATGGAGCTCATGTAATGCTGTGCAAAATGTCAGGAGAAATGAGGTCTCAAGGTGGCGTGATTCACCTGTGAGGGGTTTTAATGTGGTGAATCATACCTGTCAGAAATTTTTCTGAATGCTCCAGAGTTAACCCTGTGTCTCTCTGGCTCCCAACAGCATCTTAAGGCTTCCTCACCACAACTTTGCATTTTCCAGTGGTGCTCTGTCTTCTTTCATGTGCTTCCTTGTATCCAGGGACTCTTGAATGTCTTAATTGCTCCAGTTCTCCCCCCAAACCATGCTGACCTGGGAACAAACCTGAGGTGGTGAGCTGAGGTGGTGGAGCAAGGTAGCCAGAAACAGGAAAGGCTCTGCTGGCAGCAGCTTTGTACCACAGTGGGTCTGCTTTGGGCTGCCACTGGTTTGAAGTTAGGGTTGGCTTCTATGAGCTCCACAACAACTTTGGTCATAGCAAGACCACTAAAGTATGATAATGTATTTTGCTTTCTCTTTAATGGGCTGTTTTATTGTGTAGGCTGATAAGACAGGAAGACTGATAAGACAGGAAGACACACTACGTCTGAAAAAGACAAATGAAGTTGCTGTCTCTGAAGGGTCTGTTTGAGCTCTCTGATGGTAGTGATGCTTAGCTCAGGCACAGGCAGGAGCGGGTACTTTGGGGTATTTGCGCTTTAGGGATCTACAGATGGAGAGTAGAGGACAGACTCGTACCTGCTGAACTTATTGACTAAACAAGAATAAATCCCTTTGTTCCCTGCAGTGAAATCAGGATGGCATAGCTGAAATGGGACCCAGTGAAAGCGCGTGGCAGAGAGGCATGGAAGCAGATTAACTTAAAAAACTCCCTGGCATGGGCTTTACCTTAGGTGACACTGTCAGCTGTAGGGGTGGTTGACTGGGAAAGGCCGTGTATAAGTGGCTCCTACAGGGATCAGGGCAGCCTGATCCATGGTCCTTAACTGTAATTGGTGACGTGGATTCCAAAGAGCAAGTTGGGCTTGAAATATGCCTGTGACAACTTTGTTTCCCACAGCTGATATTCCAGCATAAGGAATTCGGTGGAGGTTTGAGGAGAGACAACAATACATGCATCCCCTTCTAGCCCTGCTCACCGGCTGTACTGAGGGGTGCTGAATGCGTGTGTGCACAGAAAAATTGTGTGTGTTTTGCAGTAAAAGCTGAACAGCAAAAATACTGGTTTTCCTGGAGTGTCTTTTATCTAAGTGGGAGAGAATGTTTGTAGAGGAATTCAGGCATCTCTGCTCTTTTGTTTTTTTGCTTCTTCCAGTCTCTTCCAAGCCAGGGACCTGTGTGAAAGTGCTGACGATTGAGCCCACAGGTAACTGCCGGCTGCAGGAAGATCTGGCTCTCCTGGCAGACTGCGCCCTGCCAGCCGAACTGCGGGTAGGGAGCACTTCTACTCCTCGTGGGCTCTGTGGGGCTGGGATATCTGCTCACGTGTGGCCAGTCACATCATTGCTATATAGACTTCAGTGCTTGCTTGTTTCCTGGTGCTCCAAATGCTAAAAGGCTTTTATTGCTTGGAAATGCTGTAAAATTGCAAAATGAGGCCATCAGTGCTGGTCTCTCCCCTTGGATATTCCCCCCAGCAGGGGTCTTGGTAAATAAAACCCTTTCCATGGGCTTGGTGGGGATTTCCCCATTGAGTACAATGGGACAAGGCCCCCAGCTCTTCTCTTTGCCATCCATCTTGAGAATTGAAAATGTTGTAGCAGCAGGCATTGGTACCCAAAGGGATATATAGGTGGAAGATGGCTTGCTGGGCTTGCCTGCTAGGAAGTGACACACTGCAGTAGAGAGATGCTTCCAAACCCTGAAAATATTTCCAGCAGAAATGTGAGTCCCTCTGAAGAGAATTTAATTTGACTGGCCATTGATCTGCTTTTCCCAACTATGTCTTGCCCCCCAGAAACAGCCCCACAGACTGATGATTACTGTGTTAAACTACCATCATATTATTAGTTAGGATCGTGTACGTGGATCTTCTCTCCCATTTACAGAACAGGAAAACTATTAGTTGTCTTCATTCTTTCTGCATCTGGTGTTTTCTGTAATATCAGCAGATTTATTTTGCTCTTCTGTATGTCCTTTCGTTTCCTCTTTCTTATACCAACCACTGTATTTAATAACATGGACTCATTTTTAGGTGGGTGCTGTGCCCAGGGGTTGTATGACTGAGTGATGTAGCAAAGTTTTATTGCCTTTCTCTTTCTGTCAAATAGACCTGCCTGGTGTAGAGAGTGAGTGTGTGTGTGTGTGTGTGTGTGTGTGTGTGTGTGTGTACATGGATAAAATTTCTTACCTTAATAGGCCAACATGTTTTGTGCTGGCTTTTTTCAGATATATTTCACTATAGAGTGAGTTTTTCCCCATCAAGTTTACAACTACCAATTTACAAAGCTTTCCTGTGTAACCTGCCTCCTCCAAATAATTGTACATATTTGTGGCTTTCAATATGTTTTTCTGTATGTTTGCAGGCTTTAAAGGGAGGTGATACTATAAATTAGCTTCAGATTATCTCCCCAGGAATAAAAAAAAAGGATCATGGACCCCAAAACAGTGAGATTTACCTACATTTTAAGTCACTTCACAAATAAAAAGAATACTTCCTGTTTGATTGTTTGTTTCCAGACCTTGATGGCATACTTCTGTTAAGCTGTTGTTCTCGAGTTAGAAACACTTTCCTTCTTAATTCTTTCTTGTAGAATAGGAGCTGGAAGAAAAAGAGGAAACTCAGAATAACATAATCATCTGACAGTGCTGTGAATTGTGAGCTGTGGTGTTCTTGCTGTGTTCATTGATTGGAGTGAAGGCAGCATTAGAGTTAATACAGCTGTACAAGTGAAGAGGGCATGGGCACGCACACCTGCTCGCTGGAGAATTTGTGTGCCATGCACAAGTGTGAGTGCTTTGTTTAAGCCTGATAAATTCCAAAAGATTCCCATTTTTCTCTCTCTAGGTACTTTTTGTTTGTTCATTTTTGTTTGTTTGCCATTTATCTCTTATTCTAATGTTTTCAAATTGTTAAATTCTGTGAATTGGGCACCTTTGTTCTGGAAGAGAGGCATTGCACATCCTCATTCTTGCAGGGTTTGCTGCCATACAAGGAATAGTACACAAACTATGTAACCTAAAATGTCAGGAGCAACTGCATAGTCACGCACAGACATCCCTCTTCTCAAGAGAAACATACTTCTTTTTTCCCCAGCCTATGCATAACAAAATAGGTATTTGACTTCTGGATAAAAGCCAGCATTTCCAGAATTTGGCAAGAAACATTTTGAGCTGCTGCATGTCATGTAATGCCATATTATATGAAATAGGGACGTATTCAGCTTTGTGTTTCAGTATAAACAAATAATTTGCATGTAATGTCTTTGGTGCTTGGATGATGTAGGAAACTTTGTGCATTACAATTTCATAGTTAGTGGTATCTTACATGGCTAAAACGATAATGAATGTTTGATATCCAATTACAACTCATTATTATTTTGCTATCTGTTCTTTGAAATCTCAAACACATTTGTAATTCTGATACCTTGTTTCTCTTTCCTGTTTTCTTTTACAAGTGTGGTTGTTGTCTCTGTTTTGTTTTAAAGTAGTAATGGCCAGGATTTTTCTGTCCACAACAGCTGCTTCCTCAGTTTGTTGCAATAAAATTTAGCAGTGACAGATTTAAGTTAAATACCATAAAAAGCCGGGCAACTGTCAAAACCCATGTGGCTTCCCATTGTCTGCCTGGTTCTTCATTTCATGTCACTCAGGTGACCTCTGAGTTACAGACTCCAGGGCTTCCAGTATAGGACACTGTAGGCACATGGTTTCCTTGTAACTGTTTTTCAGTTACCTTTTAACCAAGATCTTATATAACAAACCAAGATGAAATCAGAATTTAAAGGATCAGAGTTTGCCGTGAAGTAAATAATGTTCTTTCCATCCATACTGACATTTGGTGTGACTGCAAAAAAGAGACCATTTGCCACTTTTGCGGTAAAACTAGATTTTGTAATGCATAGGGAGAACAGTTTGAAACAACTAGATGGGTTCCATCCTGTCTGTCTGCACCTGTGTGCTGTGCTTGTCCGTGGTAGTGACTCCTGTGCTTTGCTTTGCCCGTTTGGCAGAGGCAGATTAACTGAAATATTTACAACATGTTTCCAATTTAGTTTTGTTTTTTTTATCGAATGCACTTGCATCTGGTTGCGAGCTGCTAATCTTCTCTCAGATCACCAACCCCTGTATTTTGTGTTGTAATTTATTTACAATTTTCTTGCTGAGATAATCTGGCCGAGGTACAAATTGCTGCCACTAAATTGTTTTGTATGTTTTTGCCTCCAGCAACATTTCTGTTTAAGCTCTAATAGGAAATTTGTAGCAGCAAAGACTTGGTCCTCCACATGTGATGGTGGATAGTGAGAGTGTTGAGAGTATTTCTGTAAGGCGATTGAGTTCTTGTGAATGTGTTTGCACCTTGTAGGCTGGACTGTGTTGTGCTTCCTGGGCAGAATACTTGACTTTGGCAGCTGTGCTTTGCCTGGACAGAGGCCTGTGAAGGAGTTTGTATGAATAGGGGTGCTGGGAGGAATAAGCGAATTTTCTGCAGGGAGAGCCTGGAAAGGAGATTAGATTCCTCTAGCATGACAAGGGAGGAGAGTAGAAGTAGTAGAGACTTGAAAGGAGAGTAAAAGGGAAAATTCTGAAAAGCCACTTCATGCTGAATAGGAGAAACAAAGACGCGAACCTGCTTTTGTAGTAGGAATTGAAAATGACCTTGTAAATCTGAGCAGCAGAGTGGGGACCAGGCAAGGCTAGAAGCAGGAAACTGAGCCCAGAGGAATTTATAATTCAGGAGACAAACTCTGAGATGAATAAAACTCCCATATCCATTCCAGACGGATGGACTCCTTTTAGAGATTTACCTTTGGACAATTAAAGGAGAACAAAGAAGAGATGCATGGAGGAGATGTGGCATTTATCTCAATTAAAGTTCCTGTGCCACAGAGTGGCATCTTATCAAAATTTGTTTCTAGGTTTGTTTTACCTGTGATGTGCCTGCAAATCTGTAGCCTTCAGATTTATGTCAAAATTTGTAGCAGAGGACATGGAACCTGTGGGCTTGGAGGGGGGAGAACAGCAAGGCAATCAGAGGGCAGTTGCATGGTGATACTGGTGTTTGCAACATGTTGCTACAGAGTGAGGCTGCAGATCCTCAGACCATGACTGGGACCAAGAACCAAAGCCTTGAAACATGAGACATGGATAACAGTAAAATAGCAGCCTGGGGAATCTACAGATGGGACAATTTCATCTCATCTTCGGTGCTGGAGGTGCCCTTTGTGTTGCAGCTGTGTGAAAAGCAGGTGATAGATCAGGTGGGCAGCATTCCTTGACTTGCCGCGCCTCTTCTGGAACGGGAGTTACCCAGTGGAGCAGGACTGCAGGAGAGAAGTGCTGTGGAGAGTCAGCATTACTGCAACAGCCGTGTGCAAGATTTGCATCACTGGGCTTCTCCTGCGATGAGGAACCAGAGGCTGCCAAATGTTGCTGTGGACAAAGAGCGTGGTAGATGGGTCCAGATTGCCATGGTCAGTAGTGGTGTGAGCTTTTGCCAGCTTGGTGCCTTGCCACATCCGTGAACCTGTTCTGCGAGAAACCACACTGAGCCTGGCTGAGAGCTCCCACCCAGTGTGTTCCAGTCTGTGTCTTTGTTTAGCTCAGCAGGGAGGAGTCATCTGACTCCTCAGCAGAGCTGAAAGTCAGGTTGGAGGCAGGTGGGTTGGAAATGGACAGTCTGCTATTGTGAGTCTGGTCTTTATTGTCAGCCCAGTGTTTTCCTGGGTGCAAATTTGGGATGTAGTTTTCCTGGATGAAAGACAGCAGGAATAACCTCCTTGTCTCAGGTACCTCAGGGGCATGTGTATGGAAAGCAAGAACCAGGGGAAACTTTTGTTTCCAGAGATTGTCTTGGCTACATGACTGTGAATATAAACTTTTTTTTTTTCTTTTACAATTGAATTACACTGTATATAGAATAAAGTGAAAGGGAAAATATTTGGAAGTGTCACTTTAAAATAACATAAGGCCAGCAGGTTTTTTTTTTGGTGTGTGCTGTGATTGTTGGCATTGGGTTTGGGTGGAGGTGTCTTGTTGTTAAAATCATTCACTTGAGTATTAATACTGCAACCACACTATCTTTGGCTGCAAATCAAATCGAAAATCTAAAATGTGCTTTAGCAATGTTGGATTATTCAAGCGAGGCAGTAAATTGTAGCCAAACCATTTCAAACTGGTGTATACATGGATGTAATCTGTCTGTTGTTACATGTACCCAGAAAAAGGCTGGTCCTAAGCTCCAGTATGCTTACCATACCTACTGTGTGAAGTAAACTTCTCCTCCACTTGGTTATCTGCCTTGTTAGATGGCAGAGAAACACTTCCCAAAAGTGTGTGGAGAGTCAGGAAATTCCCGTGGATAAAGGAGGCAGCTATAACTTGTACCAGGAACATCTCTTATTAGCAGTGCAAGGTCTTTATTTCCTGACACTGGAATCTGTGTTCAGAGCATCTCTGGTGCTCTGCACTGTGATGAGGGAATAGAGAGATGGCATTTTCTGGGAAAATAAGGAAGTCTGAACTTGGGACCCTGAGCATGTTTAAAGCAGGAATGTTAAAGGAAGGGTTTTCTGGTTTCTCTTCCTAGGTTGGTTTTGGGGAGTTGCCTTTTGACAGCACCGACAACTTCAACAGCTGTCCTGACGTGTGTTTCCGGGTGGAGGATTACAACTTCTTGTGCCATAAGGTATGTGTTTGTGCTGCACTTCCTTCTCCTCCCTTTTTGCCATGAATCTGTTCTACTTGTGTCCCCCACTCCTTCTACGCTGGATACACTCTGCAGAAGCAGCATTGATTCAGCTGGAAAACTGCATTTAAAGCATTTAACAAAGCAGAAAAGCCTGCCTTTCTTGCACAGGTGTGGAGATAAATTTATAAATTCAGCTACAACATTCACAGCTGCAAAATCTGCTGCTGCTGGCTTATGAGTTCAGTGTCTGGAGAGGGAAATGTTTGATCTGCAGATGAACAGTAGCAAGAATGAATTTTGAGATCCAACCTCAACTCAAGCTCCTGCCCTAGTGCCATGCTAATTTCTAATCTTGTGGGTTTACCAACTGTGTTTGTGGTTCTGAGGGTAGGCATGGATAGAATAAGGTATGGAAAAATATTGGAGATACAGCTTCAAAATGTAGGGACAATCAAAGTTACAGAGTCTGAACTTCTGAAATATCTTTGAGCTGCTCTTTGAGCTGCAATTGGTAGTGCCCTTTGGTGCAGTGAGCAAGATGACAGTGTTTTGGTTTTTCATTCCCCTCCAGGCATTTTTCTGTGGTCGCAGTGATTATTTCAAAGCCCTCCTTGAAGATCATTTCAGTGAGAGTGAGGAGCTACAGACACAGCCCAGCATCCCTGTGGTGACTCTCCACAACATCTCAGAAGACATCTTCATCCGGGTCCTCTACTACATCTACAGTGATGACACAGAGGTGAGGCCAGCCACTGGTCCTTCCTCCAGTGCTGGTTAGCTCTGAGGTGTTTTCAACAGTACTTTTCTAAATCTGGAGCAGGGTGTGTGTGTATATTCTTAAATTTCACTGACCTGCTCTGCTACTTCACTTTTGTCTCAGAAACCCACATACTGGGATGTGCTGTTAGCCAGACAGGGTTGTAGTTCATGTGCATGATGTTCAGGAAGCAAATCCCTAGTCTTTTATCCCATAATAAGATTTGGAAATAAGGTTGCACGCTGTTTATTGACGTGATAAATACAGGGCTTTGCAGCTTTCCCTCTTGGGCTCTGTGGAAAGATAAGGGAAGCAGCTGCCAGTAGATGGCAGATTGAACACATTTGGACATGTGGATAGGTCGAGAGATTCTGCTTATTACTCTTGGCATCATAGCCTACTTTTCCATTTGTAGCAAGTCATTATTTCCACTGTTATGTATTACTGGGGTGGGCAAAGGTTCTGCTGGGAGACCAGTGCCTTGCCGTGCTCAGTGTCTCAGGCAGTAACGAAATAGCCCTCACCCACCTGGTTTTCAGCTTCATGGAAGGTGCAGCAAATCCTAGCGTTTAATTAGCTTCCTGCTTTTGGTTTTGTGGCAAATGCTTTCAGCAGGTCTCGCTGCAAGATCCCAGAACACATTCTGGCATCAGGGCAGTGGGTGGAGATGCTGCTGCACCTGCCAGTGTCACTTCCCCCAAGCAGTGCTTGTGCTCTGGGTTAGGCCCCGCATACAGAGTGCACACAGCTGTGACCTTGTTTCTGCTGATCTGTTCACCTCCGGGTCGTGGTGGGGAGAGATGTGTTTGGCAGGCAGCAAGGGCAGGATTGCTGCTGGCATGCCAGAGAGCAGGTCCTTCATTTGCCTGCACTCTTCCCTCAGCCACTTGCTGAAAGGGAAGGCAGAGAGGGAAAGAAGCTGCTTGAAGATCCTCCTGACCTTGTGACTGCGCTGCAGCCTGACCCTGTTCCCTCACACCTCTCCGGTCTGCCTGCCCTCCTCATGATGACTCACAGGAAGGATGTTTCCCAAGCAGCTATTCCTTTCCAAGGGGTGCCTCAGCTGCCCTGTCTGGGCTTGGGTCAGGAGAACAGACAAACAATAATGTGTAGGAGTTAAAAGGATCTCATATGTTTTGTGTGCAGAATGGTGCATAGCTTGGGTTTCAAACTGAGCAGCTAAGATGTGAGCTTCTGCAGAGAGTTCATCTGTCATGAGAAACTACCAGAAAAAGTGGTCGGGAAGACAGGAATATAGCTCCACATTTGAGTGTGGAGTGTTCTCCCTGCCCTGTGTTTCTCCAGCCAAGTATCAGCACTCTCAGTTCCATGTTTCCCTTTACAAAGGATTTGTGGTGTCTCTCTGCCATGCAGTAGTAGTAACAGTGTCTACAGTTAAGGGGAAGAGTGTGCAGAGGACATAAAGGGTTCCAGGCGCAAAGACAAGTTGCTGATCAGAATACTTGTGTAGACTTGAGGGCAGTTCTTGGAGGAACATTTGCCAAGTTTGTCCTTGATGAAGCAGTTGGGAGCTGCAGCCATCAATACTACTGGCTCAAACACCTCCAACTCCTGAGGTTCCTGCAGCTTGTGAAGGGACAAAGCAGCACTTCATTAATAACCCCAAGAGCTTTGTTACCCCACGTGCATACAGCTCTCAAACCATGGCTCTCCTACATCTTGCATTCTTCTGCCCAGCTGCTGCAGGGTGTTTCACAGCTGGGTCACTTGCTGGGAGCTGACTCTCCAAACACAGGTGCAGACAGCTGTGGGGGAAGAAAAAAATCAGTTGTTTGCGGTTGTCAGAGGGAGCAACCATACATCCAGATGTGCACAGCAGCGTGTTTGCTGCTCACTAGTTATCAGGAGAGTGGGCCAGGCTGCAGCAGTTACCATTCCTCCATCCAAACCAGTGTGGTTTGGTCTCTAAATGCAAGGGCCCTCGCCTCCTCCACAGCCAGGGCATGCTGTGTCCTGCAGATGCACTGCTACAGTGCGTGTGGGTAACTGAGCTCTTTGCAATTCACATTAGCAGGAACAGAGAGAGGCTCTAGTTCCAGGTTAGTGACGCAGATGGCTGTCAAAAATAGGATTTGCCTGGCCAGGGGGAAGAGGCTGAGTGAAGGTGGAGGTGGTGTCTCCAACTTCATCTACAGCATTTTCTATCCTCAGATCACTTTCAAGTACCCAAGAGGGAAATGGGAAGGTGGTCCTCTTTCTCAAGAGCCTTAAAATGTTAAAGGCCATTCACAACAGTTTAAGCTTGAGCATCTGGTGCATTAATTTAGTCCAGTCTGAAGGCATGTTAGAGCTCCACTAGTACTTGATGTGCAAAATATGTTCTTACTTAGTTGGGCCTCACAGTTTATTTCGTGTTCAGTGTTCTGTCCTTGAGTATACCTCTCTGCCGGAGAGGCGCTGGCTGAGTTAGCAGAGCCAGTTTGAGGAAGAAACTTAAGAGAATTTTGCATGTTTTTCACAAAATGCAAGTCCAGCAGTATAAAATGGGAGGAAAAATGTGGAGACAAGGTTCTCTGTCCTGCCAACCTCTTCTGTTTGTCTCTTGGAAGTATGTCTGGTAAAAGCGACCTCCTGCCACTGTCACACTGAATATTTTTTAGCAGCCAAGGGCACTTTGATGTTTCATCACTGCCCTATGCTTAGCTAGAGGGGTTACCTGCAGCATGAGAAACTCCCTGCTGCACTTTAAATTCCTCTGGGGTAGCTGAGTGGGAGGCCCAGCCTGAAAGACTGAGCTCCATAGTTAGCACTTGTCCAGTAATGGGCCAAACACCACATTGGTTTGCCAGTGACAAGCAGTGTGCTCAGGCCTGGGCAGTAATTCCTCTCTGCCCTGCCAGCTGTCCCCAGAGAACGCCTACGACGTGCTGTGTGTGGCAGACATGTACCTGCTGCCCGGCCTCAAGCGCCTCTGCGGCAGGACCCTGGCACAGATCCTCGATGAGGACAACATCATCAGCATCTGGAGGATTGCAAAGCTGTTCCAGCTGACCCGGCTGGAGGACCAGTGCACAGAGTACATGGCCAAGATCATCGAGAAGGTACTGAAACACTCCCCAAGGCAGTGACCACGTGTGCCCCCGTATCTGAGACAGCAGACTGAATGGTTGTGCTTTGGTCTGTAGCTATTGGTCGTCCTCTCTGGATTAATGTGCTTCCTGAAAACGGGCAGCAGTAAAGTAGCAAAGTACATGGTGAATTAGGACAGAGGAGGAGGAGTGTGGCAGTACCTGATGTTACCACAATAAGCCAAATTTTGGTCCCTGTCTAGAATATCCCTGTGGAATGTGAGGTGAAAAAGTTGCCCAAAAAGCTTTGCAAGTACCGGGGGCAGGCGATTTTCACTGAACTTTCCGCCACTGTGCCCAGAGTAACCATGGTGTTGCCTGAATACGCCAGCTGCAGCCTGGAGAACCCAAAGGGGTGTGCAAGGGAGCTCTGTGCAGGAAGTGGTTTTTGGTATTTCTGGGGGGAACTCTTCCTGGCATGATGCTCTAGATAGGAGAAATCAATGTGACCTCTAATCTCTTGAGGATGACAAATCAAATAGTAGGGGTTTGCTCAGGAGATAATTTGCTGTCAAACAGCAAGAAGTAGTGAATTTAACACTGAAGGTTTTCTTATGGGGCTTCATTTAAGTGTTATCCTGAGTGATTATAGCTTAGTCTCAGGACTCTGGGAGAAAGGTGCCATATGGAAAGATAAACTAGAATCTATGAAGGGTTTTTATCCTGAAACAGATCTTTATAAATGGCTTGTACAGTTCACATGGGAATGTAACATTTTCACCTGCAGCTTGAAAGGTGTGAAATTATTCTTGGCATGAGAAACAATGAAGGAAGTGGTTCTGGGGCTGTTACTTTTTTCAGTGTATAGCTTGGGAATGACAGACACGTCAGCATGTACCCATAGTCTGGCTTCTGAAGAAGGGTTTGAAAGCTGCTGAATATCCCAAGTAGTCATCAGGATATGGCTTTGCTTGTGTGTTCCCCTTGCATTCCCCATCTCTAGCAAGAGTAGGAGTCCTTGGACCCAGCGCTGGCAGTGTGCCTTCTTAAGGGTGTTGGCACAGACAGATCCACCCCAGCTGATGTTCAGACATCCTGAGGAGATGCACTGATGGCAGCAGGGAGAGATTTTGGCAGCGTGGTAGCCGAGTAGGGCTCAGCAACCTGCTGTGCCCAGGCACAGTTCAGTAGCGTGGACAGATGGAAGCTGCCTCTCACCCTTCAGCTCACCACACATTCCTGGGGAACCTGATGGAGAATCATTCATGGGATGACCCAGTTCTGTCAGGTTGAGTGCAGAGCAGAGCAGCTGCCTTGCTGGTGGAGGTGGGGCTGAGTCAAGGGGGGATAGTAATTTGTGGCTCCCAGTTCTGAAATGGGCACAAGCACTCACTGGCTTCTGTGCTACAGGACATTGCCCGAAAGTGTCTGGCAACATCTCCTGGTTCCTGCTGGGGAGCCTTCCTGGGGGGAATACTGTGTACGTGCATGTGCCCCAATATAAGAACCAGGGATGCTTAGTTAGGGGGTGTTACAGGGTACTGGTGGAGGTGCAGATTGCTTACAGCTGAGTCTGTTTATTGTTGGAGTGTTAGTGCCTCCTTTGGATGGATGGCAGGATGCATCTCCAAGTGGTGTCTGTAGGAGGATTTGGGCCTTCATGTACGCTAGCATTCCTTTCTTTTCTGTGGGATCCTTTAACAGTGTCTGAGACCATTATCCCAACCCTTGGCATCTCTTTACCTGTCTTCTTGTCTTCCTGATGGTTCTCTTGTCCTTCTGGTGCAGCTGGTGGAGTTGGAGGAGTTTGCGGCTGCTGTGAAGGAGAACGCGGAGGCTGTGGAGGAGCGGCAGGAGACCGACTCCATCCCTCTGGTCGATGACATCCGCTTCCACATCACCAGCAATGTGCAGACTTACAGTGCCATTGAGGAAGCCAACCAGAAACTTGAAGCTCTAGAAAACCTCCTGGCCAGTATAGGGCTCGAGTGCTGATGTCTGCAAACCCTGCCTGTCAAATACAGCCTGCACAGCCCTCGCTGCATCGGCTCGGAGTGCAAGAACATCTGAGTCTGAATGTCTCACTTCCCATTCTTTGTCCTCCTTCCCATCCACCTTCAGGCATGGTTTCTTTTTAATTTATTTATGTCTGGACATTTGCGTTTCTCGTTTGTGTTTGGTTTTACTTTGTCTTTCTTTGTTTCTCCTTTCAGAAGTAGCTCCCAAAGCTCAGCCTAAGTCAGTAGCTGCTCCTTTGTACAATACAGTGTGGAGAGGAGACTGTGAGCTGTTGGGAATGGTGAGGGAGCTGTTCTGGGGACTTCCTACTGCCTGGGGTTAGGACCCATCCTGTTCTGTGGTTCAACAACACACTTCCAAAACTGGCTCATGCCAGAATATTTGTGGAATTACCAGCAGCAGAGGAAGAAAACTGGATTAAACTCTTAATAAGTATATGGGAAAAGAGATCAGCACTGTCACTGTCAGCATTATAAGACTGGCAAAAGTGGGCAGTGCTTCCCTAACAGGGACACTTGGCTATGTGGAGGGCACTGTCTTCACCTGCTATTTTAGTACTTAGATGAAAAAAACCAAAACAAAGTGATTTCCAGGTCTTCCCTAGCTTTTCACTGCTTTGAAGTGCTCAGAATTTAAAAGCTTTGCTTTCTGAACAAACATCTTTGGGAATGCAGTAGAGACCAGAATCCTTCCATTCTTAGAAAGCAGTAGCTTTCAATGCACAAAAGAAGGGAGAGCAGCCCTTTTTAAGAGGGGAAGGAAACACCTTCTTCTTGGAAACGGCACTTTTCCCTTCATTTTTTTCCATCGTGGTATGGCAAGGCTGACTTGCTGGTGGTCAGCATGGGAAGAGGGGTCACTGGAAATCTTTTTTAAAAGGAAAGGGGCCTTTTGGGTCTCTCACAGGGCTGCTGTCCCACTCTGTGACCTTCTGGCTTTGCTCAGCCTTGAGCTGTGTAGCTTCATTGTTCTCCAGGAAATTCGCCGTTTGTACTAATGAATGTTTTTGAATCTGTGTTCTGCAGTAGGTCGTGTTATCTTGTGTTGTCTGCCTGGATTCCTAATGAGGGTAATGGTGTTCCTTCTCCTTGGCACTAATCAGCAGGTGATAACCCTGCATAAAGCTTGCCTTGCCAAAAAGGCTGCCCTTGGAGCTGTCCATCTCCAGAGTGGTGTGTTGGGAGAGTCTCGGGTCTCCAGGGCACAGGCTGGGCACACTTTCCCATGCTGTGATTAGGGAGGCAGAAGAGGCATTGAGTGAAGCACATGGAGAATCCCTCATGGGCGCTGGGCTGCCGTGACCAGCTCCTGCAATCATTCTGGTCACTTCCTTAGGCAAGAGCTTGAAATACACTGTGTCAGGTGTGCTTTTATTATGTGATGTGGGAAGTGGGCAAGGATCCCCTGCAGCTTCAGGGTATTGTTTTTTGTAATGGTGGTGGTGCCTCTCATGGCTAAAGAGTTTGGAGATCCAGGGTTTGGCAGGGACTTGCTTCAAGTGTGGATGTATTGGGACGATTGGTTTTTTTCTTTGCTAATCTCACCAGGTGAGAGACTGGCACCCCCCAGCAAGTGAGAGCTGCAGCCTCACTGCCTGCGCCTGTCCTGCACTGAAGCTGTTGGCGGGTACGTGGGCAGGCTGTGGGCACCACATGCACTAAGCAGGCTGCACTCAGTTCTGAGGAGGGGACTCTGGGCTTTGGCCACTGTGCTTGGGGAAAGCCAGGCTTTGGCAAAATCATGTGTCAGGACTGAGATGCACTTAACAGAAGCTGGGGTGGGGGGTGCAGGGATGAGGTTCACTGGTAAAATTGAACTCCAGATGCTTGTGCTCTTTGTCATCTGGGTTTAAGTGGTGTCTCTTGCAGATCAAGTCTCTGGGGCAGGAGATGGTGGCGGCAGGACTATTCAAGCAGCATGTGCTTCAGTTCTCTTTCAAAACCCTTGCGAAGAAGTGCAGGGAGTTGTTGTGGTTTGTTTTCTGCAGTCATACTAGGGTGAGGGTGTGTCTCTGCAGGAGTTATGTTGCTGCATGGAAGCAGCAGGAGTGTGCTTCTGTTTGGGACAGTGACGTGGAGAGGAGCTGTGCATTTGTCGTGAGATTTGTGGAATGTATCTCCATGTCCACCTCTAAGCCCAGTGTGTCTTTGACAGGACCACCAGAGAGCCCAGCACGACTGTATTGATGAAGATATCTCTGTGAACATCGGGAGGGGAAGGGCTATTGAGGAAGCTTTACTATGAAGTCCCATGTATTTTGGAGGAAAAAGGGGGAAGGGAGAACTGCTTGTTTTCTTGCTGAGTGGAGTGTCAGGTTCATGCAAGCCTGCTGCAGAAAACAGCAGCTTAACCCAGCTGGTTCAGTTCCCCTGTGTTTCTCCTCAGTACATGGCTGAAGATAATGCTGAACATAAGCAGGATGTTTAGTTTATCACATCTCTTCTCCTCCTCCAGCAGAAATTCCGCTTCTGACATCTTTGTAGTTGGCTTTCCACAGCAGTGGTTGTGACAGCCCACAAGGCTTGCACAGAGCCACCAGAGAACAGGACGTGGCCTTTGCCTTCTGCTTGTACTGAGAGAGATGCAGAAGCAGGATTATCAAGGAATGTGCTAATGCTTTTCTCTGCAGATGCCTCAACTGCTAAAGGACACTGGCTGTGGGCAAAGCAGGAGGAAGGCAGAGGAGGAGCAGCAGTGCTGGGAAGCACTTTCCATATGGCTGCTCTTGAATAATTCCATTCCTGCATCCTTAAGTGTGGAGCAAGTGAGGCTGCAGTTGTACATGTGGGAGAAAAGGTCAGCGTGGCCTTTTGATCTGCCTCCCCAGCAGTGTGAGTCCACGTGGGCTTCCCAGCAAATGCCTCATCTGTCTGCGTGCACTTAGTGGTCACAGCTGTGAGGCCTGTCAGATTGTCCAATTACTCGGGATCCTCTAACTCCCCCCCATCCCTTTTGGCAAAATAGGGCTATCCAAAAGCATGCATAAGCAGATGGTCAGCATGCAGGCAAGCTCTCTAATTAAGATGAGCCAGGACAAAACTTAGATTTGAATTCACTTTATTCTTGCTGCAAATAATTTTATCACAAAATAAAAACCTTCTGATTTTTCTTCTGTTGCCAGCGTCCTTTCTGTGTTTTGTTGCCTCTGTCCTTTTTATTTACTACTAGCCACTTGCTGAATTAAGAAGATTGTAAAATTTACCAGAGTGACATTATATTTAAGAAGAAATGTGTAAGCATGTGTGCAGCAATAAAATAGTCTATTTCACTATATCTGCTCCGGCTGTTGATCTCTTTGTTAATGACTGACAACATCAGCATGGCTTTATTTTTGAAAGGGCTGTGTGGGCTCCTTCATCTTCCCTTACCCAGGCCAAGGACTGGCTCTGCACTGCCTGGCTTCCAAGCACTTTGTACAGTCCTGACAGAGCAGGTGAGTAAAGCACTATCTTGTTTTTACTGTCTCCTTTCTCCGAGGATTATTCCCTTTCTTTAGCGGCACCATGGCACAGGCTTGGTCACTGCTGTGGTTGTGTCAGGGACGTGATGTTTGCCTCTGGGCTGTTGCTAACAGGTAAGTTGTCTTTCCCTTTCTCCTTGTCATCTTGTGCCCCTGTCATTGCTGACTGTCCATTATATCCAAGGATGGAGATTTTTCAGCCTGTGTGGTTAACTATTCTGACTTGTTCAGTGCGCTCCTGGAGTTGGAAGCCTGTGTTTTCTCCAAAACCGTGACTCTGCTGAAGTGTCTGGGCAGTCCCTCCTCTCTGAGGACATGGGCACTTGTTTTTTTGTCTGCTTTCTTGTATGCCTGGGTGGCTACAGTTGTTTGGGTGAAGGCAATAGCTGAGCTGTCTGTGCACCTGTTGACTTCAGAGCGTGACAGGCATCCAGGGAATGAGCATCCACCTTGTCCCTGTTGCTCTGTGTAGGAACATGCAATTTTCGGAGAGGAGATACTAATAACATCTGAATGACTAATGCTGTTGAAGGAAGGGCTCGGAAAAGTTCAAGGCTTAATCAGGTTGTTGGGACTCACTGAGCAGTGCACACGAGGAGCAGCATCGTGCTGTGAGAGCCTGGAGTAAAGGATGAGCCTCTGCAAGAGGCTTGAGCCGTTCATGTTGTACAGTCATGGTCAAACTAGAGATGGCACTTCCCACGTAGCCGCTCGCAGTCGCCGTGCGTTGACAGACTCGTCTGCTCAGGGTGACACTGTTTTCCTCTTGCTGTGGGCAGCTTGGCAAAGCCCATCACAGGCTTGGGAGCCGGAATGTGTCTGTGCTCAGCTCCCAGGGATGAGTGATCCTGGCTAGAGCTGGTGATGGGAAACCATGGCTTCGCTTGGTTCTCTGCTCACAGGGGGTGAGTGTGCTGAGGAGCAGGTTTTTGTTTTACCTTCTAAGCTAAAACAGATTTGACATAACAAATTTATTAAGATGAGAGAGGCCACACCAGCAAACCATTTATCAGTGTCGGGGCGTGTTTTGAATAAAGGTGCTGGCTCTGCTGGAGTTGCTGCCTGCCTTGAGGAAGGGCTGAGGGAGAAGGACAAAGAGAACCATTTTTTAGGCTGCAAATGGTTTCAAGGGCTTTAGGCTGGAAATTGGAGGTGGGTTATTGGCAATAACCGAGGCAAAGGGCCAGTTAATTAGGGAACAGCAGCCACATTCGGGTGCAGCTGTGGACACACAGATCCTTAAGCCAAAGTCAAGCTATGAACTTCAAGCTTACAATGTGAGGAGCATCTGGGGAAAAGGGGACAAGCATGCACATGCCCTTAGCTTTTCGTAGTTGTGGTTAACTTTGTAAGCCTACTAGTGCAGGGCAAGGTTTGAAGGGCATTTCAGTAGATTAAAGAAAGCCTTGGAAGAGAGTCAGTACCATGTGAACAACTAGCTCCGGTCCCAAGGGTCTGTCTGCTAGTTCCCAAAATAAGCTCTGAAAATGAGTGTGAGAGCTTTCCTCTCCCTCCTCCTGTTACCAGCAAAGCAAGATCAAGGGGAAAGAGAGCAGGATTGGAAAGTGAGATCTGCTTGCTCCTGGCAGCAGCAGTCTGCCTGCTCTGTTTGCTGGTATGGCAGAAGGCAAGGCTGCTGCTTTGGCATGTTAGGTTAGGAAAAGGAGGTGAAGGGAGTGCTGTTGTGTGGCCAGATGCTTCTATTCATCAGCTCAGGGTAGGGTAGATTTGGTCCAAGATAACTTGATGTAGCTTTCCCATGGAGGAAACCGAGCTGGTCTGTGTTGCACTGCAATGTCATTAAAACTCCAGTAAGGAGAGATGCCTCCCTCTTTATTCTGTTATTACTTCTTAGTGAGCCAGGGTCATCCCAGTACCTTTTGTACAAGACTGTGACAGTGATGAACTGCATGAGGCAGGCTGTGCAGAGACCTGCTCTGAGGGGAAGGCAAGCCGGTGTGTTAGTTATTGCTCCTTGGGATGTGCTTTAGGAGGTGAAGGCTGATCTTTCATATCAAGGCTAAGTTGACATTGTATCTCTCTCTTCTGCTCAGAAGGTTTTATTCTAACACATTCTTGGCACAGCATAGCAGAACTACCAATATTTCTATGAATTTTATTAAGCTTGCTTCCATAACAGGAGCCAGCAATCTGCTCTCTAGAACTCCTTCCATCCCCCTTCTCCCTGGATCTAAACCTAATTTATTTTATCCAGGAATTTCAAAAGTTTGTGGGTGGCAAGTTCAATCTCCTTCCCTTTTCGAAAGGCTCTTCTTGAGAAGCTGAAAATGCTTCAGGTGAGTTGTTTTCTGCTGTGCTGCTTCTTTGGTGGGAGTGCCAGTCAGGCACAGCATCTTCAGAGCTGTTCAAGGTGCTGGCTCTGGCCATGCTGCTCCTGGGGTGACTGCTCCTTCTCTTCCTGGGGGCAGGGGAGATGGTATTTCTTGTTTCCTGATTTTGTGACCTTTTCCAATCAGACGTGCAATTAAACAACAGCCTTCCCAGTCTGGAAGCACACAAGGGGACAGTACGTCTTGCTCTGCTGACCACAGTGCTCGTGGTACTGCAGTGAGGGGGCACATCAGGCTCACGTGCAAAGTCCAGCCTTTACTGGGGATCCAGGACTTGCCAGTCACGCAAGTGCCCCCGGGCTGGGTTTTGGCACAGAGCAGCCCAGCATGGGATGTGCATAAGCTCAGCATGGGAGGAGAGGACTTGGAGTTAAAAGTGCACGGGGTGAGCCCTGGAAGCTTTTGATGTGACAAAGACAAGGGCTGCCCTGTGCAGCCCACAGGGAGGGTGGCTTGCTGCTGTCACTGCACCCTCAGGCTGACCCTGCAGTCCAGCCAGAGGGAAAAGCTGATTTTTAAATTTTCCTCTGTGTTTATTTCTGGCATGTGGACATCGCCTGCTCCAGGGTTCACTGTGTCAGCCTGTAGAGAGTTTTGCTGGTGTTGCCACTGCATGTGTTTTTTATGTAAATGAAGACAAGATGCTCACGGAAAGGCTGCTGACTTTGGGAGGGCTGGAAAACCCAGCTTTTCCTGGGGCTCTGTCTCATGCCAGGATTTACTGTGCTCAGGCAGAGGTTTGCTTGCCTTTGGTCATGGACCTTCCTAAACTGACAAGGCACCACTTGTCCTTTGCCCCTGAGCTGCCATTCCTTCCCCTCTGCCATTCTTGTCTCTGTGTGTTTTCTTAGAAGACAAGTGTTTTCCATGCTTGACATCTTGCCCTCCCTCTGCTTCCCCCCAGGCCAAGCAGCTTTCTTTGCCAAGTTTCCTTTGGATAGCACTTATCATGCGATCTACCCAAACTCTTAATTGATCTCTTAGGAATTGTTTTTCATCTGAATTCCTGGAATGTTTCCATACGCTGAAGAGTTTCCTCTGGAGGGAAGGGAAATCAATCCTGTGTCCCTCCCTGCCGGGGAGTGGTGGCCATGGGAAGGCTGGTTGTTTGGCTTGTGCCTGTTGGGAGATGTGGGTTCTGCAGTATTTGCTCACAGTCGTGGTGGTTTTGCTTAACAAGGCAGCTGTTTGGAGAGCAGCAGGAAGGTGAGCAGCAGCTCCACATCAGCAGCTTCCCCATCGGATGGGGAAAGAGAGCATCCCAGACGGATAAGCTGGGAGAGCATGACCCTGTTTCTGTGTGCAAAGGAGACTTGTGCTCATATGTGGAGAGAAGAGCAAATGACCCCGTCCTGAGAGGCTGGGCGAGCAGGAGTGGTGTTGGCAGGCGGTCAGGCTGCAGCCTGTGTGCGGCACCAGTGGTCTCTGCTGGTGTGGTGGCACCTGCACAACCCTTCAGCTCCATTTCCCTTTTCCTGTGATGAAATTCTGCCTGAAGCTGGGCAGGGACAGTGGCAGGTGGAGAGGTGCAAGTCCCTGCTAACCCCCAGCAGCAGCTCTGCAGTGGGTTGCAGCCCCACTTCTCCCTCCTCTGATTCTTAACCAGCAGCAAATGGAAGCAAAGCACTCTGGGTTACGTGCTGAGCAGATCTGAATTAACATTCCTCACCACTCACTGGAGCTGCAGCCTTTGCCTGCTCTCGGTGCCTGAGGCTGGCCTGGGTGATGGGCTGTGTGGTGCCCCAGGTCTGACAGAGGCATGGTCCCTGCTGCACGCTGACTGCATATGACACCTCTTGTCTTATGTCCCAGTGGTGACACAGGCTGTCTGTGCCTGCCAGGGCGACTGGAAAGGACTCCTAAGGAGCTCTCCCCCTCACCCTGGCACTGCTCTGGCTCCTGCTTTTCCATTCATTGGCTGGTCCCCACCTTGTAGCAACCCCCAGAGCCAGCCTTGGATAACACAAGACTGAGCACAGGCTGAGGGAAGAGAAAAAGGCAAAAGCTTCAGGGTTCCCGCAGACTCGCAGGATCAGAGTAGCAGCACAGGCTAAAACCAGGAAGGCCACCTATGGCTGTGACAGCTCGCCAGGCATCAGGTGGTGACAGCGGGAGAAGTGCACTGCCAAAACAGCTCCTTTGTGCTGGTGCTGCTCCCAGCCTTGTGAGGGACTGTCCCCTCCCTCCTGTGCTCAGTCCCTGTCCCAGCACTGTGGTGTTCACCCTCCAGTGACCCTCAAAACTGTGATGAGCTTAATAAACCACTAAAATACCAGAAGAAAGAGCTGTGGACTTGCCAGTATTAAAGCAAATCTTGTTACTAATGATGGTCCTTACTAGCATGGTGTGCCTGCTGGCTTGGTGAGAAGCCCCAGCCCTGCTGTCTGTGTTGACGTGCATCAAAGTCCTTGGCCAGAGCTCCTGACCTGGTGATCAGACACAGAGCCTGAACAGGGCTGCAGAAGGAGAATATTATTCTCTTGATTTAGTGACTTGAGGCATAAGGAAGATGAAATGAATTGATGAAGGTTGCAGGTTGGGTCTGGTGCTGCTAATGACTCTGGTCAGAGGCTGGCATGAGAGCATATTGTCCTGTCTGTCCCCTGCTGCAGTAGTTGTCACCTCTTTTGGAGTGTTTGTGGCTGGGGAGCCCTTACAAGTAAGTGACTTGTCTTGAAATGTGCATGAGGAGAGCAGGAGGCGACCCTGTGGCTGCTCTTTGGCCCAGCCCCCCTCTCTGGGCAGGGGAGACGTTTCTGCAGTGTAGGGCATTCTGACAGCACCAGCCCTGGGTCTGGATGGACCAGGAGCTCTTACAGCATCTGGGCACTGCCTGGGAGCTGACAGCATCAAAGCCACTCCCCAGCTTGATCTGCAGTCACAGCTGGGGACAAAATGTGGTATTTAATCAGCAGTTGCTCCTGCCCATGGCGCAGATGCTTCCTGTTGGAATTGGGTTTAGTTCAGGACCATCATCATGTTTTAATGAGCTTGTAAAAGCATGGGAATCAGGTGTTGAAGCAGGCTGAGTTTGCCTGTTATTGCATATCCTCTACCAGCTCCACACTGTTGTTTAATCTGGGGTGTGGCAAGCACTTTGGAATGGTCACCAATGATGCCCTCAGAAACACTCTGTTCAGAAAACATAACTTTATTATTAGTTGCAATATACATTGTATTCCTTTAAGAATCCTAAACTTGTATATGGTTTTTCCACTGAAAATACATGTGTATGTATATATGTTTTTATATATGTATATATATATAAATGTATTTTATTGAACTGGAACACAACAGGGCAAGAGAGACAACCTCAGGAATTACTTTTAAAAGGAAATGTGATCCGAATGGGTTTGTGCTGGCAGTGTGCTAAGGTGAGTGGTATAAAAAGGACAGGCTAAATATAAAACCTGATGGGTTAGGCAGTGGGGAATGGCCTCTCAGTGCTACAGGTGGTGATATATACAGTAGTTACACGTTGCTATTGCTCAGTCATGAGTGCCACCTATTCTCCAAGGCAGACCAGACTCCGGTGCGGCTCCGCACAGCAACATTCATAAGGCTGGCTGTGCTCCCTGCAAGTGGTACCTGCCAGCTGGAAACAGAGTCTAATTACATTTCCCTCAGCAGCTGCTCTGCTTGTTGCTAATCTGGTCAGCTAAGGAAGAATTCCTCCGGGGCTTGGTGAAACCTAACTGGGTCAGTATAAAGGAGCTTACAGGCAGGGGAAGGGATCAGCAACAGCGGTGAGAGCTGAAATGTGCAGATCAGTGCCTCACCGGGCCCAGGCTGATTTGTTCCTGGCTCCTTCCCTCTGCACTCATTTCCCCACCTGCCAAGGACCTGTGTCCCCTCTCTGCTCGGCAGCCAGCCCAGGGGTGTGTGGGGTCAGCGTGGGCAGTGCCTGGCTTCTTTTGGATAGGTTTCCCTGTGTTAATTGCCTCAGAAGGTAACTCTTCAGAAAAGTGGCTGAGGGTGGCAATACCTGCTGCTGTGCCATGGCTTTGGGGTCGCTTGGCTTTTTTTCATTGCTGTTCTTTGTAGGTTTTGCTTGTTAACCTTTTTTTCAAACACAGCCTCCCCAGGCCATGTGCCGCTGCTGAGCTTAACTATAGACAGAAGGACAAGTCTTCCCCAGATCAATGTAATTTGTTTCCCTTTATTTCTGTTCAGCTGCAGATGTTTCTTGGGTGAAAGGACACATTTTAGCAAAGGCACTGACAACGGACTTTCCTCTGCCTGAAGCCAGGTTGGAGGGAGCAGACGGGCTCTGACCTTTCTGCTGAAGGGTCACTTCCCTCTCCCCTCCTGCAAAGTGCTTGTCAGTTTGGAAGGGATGTAAAGGATGTGGGCATTGATTTACTCCTCCTGACTTCCTCAAGAAAAGTGCTTTCAAAAATCCTATCCTTAAGTCATCATCTTGCTACTACCCCCGCAATGTCTGTCACCTCTGGATCACACCCACTTGTTTCCCCTTCCAGCTGAAGAAGCAGGTGAGATTTATCACTGCTGTAGTGTTCCTCTTCTTGCTGTCTTTCTCTAGCAGCACCTGGCCAGGAGGGAGCTTCCTCAGGCAAAAGAAGTTACCTCAAGACAGGCTGCTGGAAGATGGAAAGCAGGCGACCTGTGCATTGCTCCTTCCCAGGGTAAGTGTCACCAGAGGTTTAGCGGGGGCTGCTGAGAACAGCTGATTGCACTGGAATAATATTTCAATAAAAAGCTGGTGTTGCTGGGAGAACTACAGCTTGTTCCTCTCTTTAGAGGCAAGAAAATACAAATGCCAAAGTGCCTGGATCAACCTGTATAAAAGAGCTTCCCTGACTTGGGCCCTTTAGGGCAACTACAAGGACACAACCTGCATCCACACATCTTTCATCCGTCCACGCTGCTGGGACTGAATGGGTCTGAGCCCTGATTCTGACTGTTATTGCACAGAGGTCCCTTTCCTGAACCTTGCCAGAACTGCTTCCAAAGGGAGAAGAGATGGGTAACCCCTCTGACTGTCACAGGAGGGATCCAGCCCTGCGGACAGCACCTCAAGACACAGCGATGTTTCTTGCTGCTGCAGGGAAGGCAGTAAGGGCTGGTTTGTCACTGGGGGAGATGCCCCACTCTCTCATAGTGCAACATTTGCATTCTCTTCTTGCAAAAACAGAGGGAGAAGTGCAGGTTAAACCCCTTCCCTCTGGATAGTGCCAAGAAGTGTATTCATGCTGAGCGCCATCACGCTGGATAAATCGGCCTGCACAGCCACTCTGTCATCACTGTGCAGCTTTTACTGTGTCAGTACAATGTCTCTGCTCTAATCCAGGGTCTAAACTCTTTCCTCTCATCCTGCTGCTAGCAGAGACTCAGGCAGCTCTAGGATTTGGCTTACCTGAACCACAGGCCCAGTCTGCAAGCCCTCCACAGCAGTTTGTACAGCAGGGTCTGTGGATGCCCCAGTACAGCAAGGCAGGGGTTGGATGGATGATCACCCCCACGTGTCCTAAAGGGCTGAGCTCAGCCCCTCAGCGATCGACCCCAGTGCTGATTAGGAGGAGACTGGGATGAGCTTGGACAGGATCTCTGCTCATGCTGTGGGTCTCCTGCTAAACCAGTGGACCATGAGGACACCCACTGCTACTCCCCACCCACCAGATGCTCTGCATTTCTCTCTAGCATTATTTTCAGGACATTTTCCAACTGATGAAGGAAAACAACAGATTATGACTGTAAAGTTATGGTGAGAGGACCAGATCCTGGTAGGACAACATTGTTCCTTGCCAAGAGAAGGAATGATTAACTCTTTCTTTACTCTCCTCCCATTTCTTTCCCAGCTTCCAGCCACCTCTATATACATCATATATTATATTAATATATTCTCTTATAACTTTGACTTTGCTTTTTCAGTGTCAGTAGCACAAGTGATTAATTCCAAAAGAAAAATAAAGAAAAGGAGAGTGAAAAAAAAAAAGAAGGAAGGAAAAAACCCTGTCCCTAGGAATATTTACAGAATAGTTCATCTTGCAGAGGAGATGGGGTTTGACATGGGGAAAAGCATGGGAATTTAATGTGCTAAGTGGGTTTGATTCCACATCCCTGCTCTTCCCTCTGGGATCCTGCTCTGATGATGAAAATCAAAGCACTGTTCAACATGCTTTCCCCAAGTGCAAACTCGCAGAGGACGTGCAGGCCAGCCGGGGAGGCATCTCTATGCTGTCCCCTGGCCTGGTCTGCTTTAAAAGGTAGTATTCAAAGGGGTCTGATCTTGAAAATCAGCCTTTCATCCTCAGGGAGCTGTCAGCTCTATCTTTAGCCTCTCCTCATCACCCAGCACCTTTGTTAGTACTCTCCTCTTGAGGAGCAGGGTTTTTAAGGTACTGGATGATGGGGACAAGGGACAGGCCTGGCACCAAAACCATGAAGTGGAAGATACTGATTTCTTTTACATACCAATAATTATTGCAGTATAAACACACCCTGTCACCCCAGCGAAAGCAGAGAAGGGGAAGCCGTGGGGAAAGTTTGATGGGTGAGGGGCATCTTGCAGCTATCAATTCTTCTCCAGATTAGGGCAATGGCCATTTACATCAGCAAATAATGCCCCACTCTGTGCCTCTCCCCCCACCCTCCCTTATGCTGTGCATGATAAAATGTCCCAAGAATCCCTCCACGTTAGATCTTTTTCCAAGAGATTTCTAATAAGAAAAAACACCTATTCCCAGAAAACCCCAGTAAGAATTGCAAATGTAATTGCTCTTAAGTATGGCTGGTTTCCCCAGCTGCTGAGACCTTCTGGCCAATCCATGTCAGTATTTCTGTGAAGACAGAGGTAGAGACCTCGGGTAGCTCTTTGTGGAGGGCATGATAGGCTTCCTCATACACCTGCAACCAGGGAGAGAGTAGAGATTAACACAGAAAAAATAAATCTGCATGAACAAAACAGCCTTCAGTCCCCTCTTGTCGACACCCACAGGTCCAACACATCCTGCCCACAACTTGTCAGTTTTTTTCTGAGATGTAGCAGGTTATGAAATCAAGGAGATGCCACTGGAGGTGCTGGCCCTTGACAAGCGGGAAGGTGTTGGCATTGCAGTCTGTGGGTACCAGAGCACCCTGCTGCCCTTTAGGAACATAATGCATGTCCCAGCCCCATCCATTTCTTGCTTCTTATCCCACTCAGGAGGAGGAAATACTTATCGTGCCCTTGGAGTGTAAAGGACAATGGGGGATGTTCCCATCATGCCTTGTGCAATTTTACTCCTTTTATGCTCAGGCTATCCAGTTATTTTTCCGACGACAAAAGCTTTCCCTTGGTCTCCTGGTCTCTCTTTCAGGTTTATTCACGTGCTAACAATTGGTTAATCAGCTGTGGTTCTCTTGAAATGAGCAGATGTGAAGTGGCTTTTGTTGTCCAGTGTTTTGGAAAGACCTCCCTGCACCTTTACACGCTGGGACACGAGGTAAGGCTGGTGCTCGCACAGGCAGCATTGTTTGGAAGAGCTTTTAGGGTCAGCGCTTTACCTGCTCATGAGCCTTGCTCTACTTCTACACCGAGCTGCTTCATGTCCAAGACACCCTCTAGGTACACAGCCTGCATGGGGGCAGGCCTGGAGATTGCCCACCACCCCCTGCCCCAGCCTGGCTGTAGCTGGTGAAAGGCCACCACGCCGAGCTTGGGCTACCTCCTGGTGAAAGGGGCTGTCACCTGCCCAGCCTCACCAGTCCATCAGCTCTCTTTGCCTCCAGCTCCCTGGTGGTCAGCAGGCTCCCTGCCCCTCACAGTCACTCATGCTCAGGCCAACACTGACAGCATCATCTCCTAACAATCAAGAAAGCAAGCTGACCTTGAGCGTTTTGTCCTGACTCTGCACTGTGTCCATCAGTAAATAGGAGCCCCTGATATCACAGAGCTTGTCAGAAGAGCCGTGTAGCACCAGGATGGGCAAAGTCAGCTTGGGCAGGGCTCGCTCGATTCTGGCAATGGCATTCATCAGCTGGATGACAAAGGAAACCTTCATGCCACCGTGGTAGACCAAGGGATCAGATGTGTAAGACTCCATCTGGCAGGGAGAAAGAGGTAATTTAAGATTAGAAATATTTCATGCAGATGGGAAAAAGCAGATCAGCCTGGCAGAGAAGAGTCTCTTCCCTTGGCTTGCACAGTCATTTCCCGCTCTCTCAGGACATCCTGCCATCAGAGTCGAGGTTGAGGTACTGTGGCTTCCCAGCACTGCTCACACATCCTTGACATGCCCTTTGCTGCGTGTTTCTCTCTTACAACACTAGAAAATTTTCAAGCCAGAGCTCTTTGATAGGAGCTCCTGCAGGGAGACAACCAGTGTTGGATAAAGACCATTCCCACAGGGGCACCTGCCTGCATTTTTCTCCTCTGCTGTGCCCTCCTGTCATTCCAATGTGATATCTCTTCTACAGAGGGTCCTTCAGACTGTGTTATTTGAAAGCTGATGTTCTCCAGGCCCTTATCCTCTCTGCTAAGGGCTCAAATGTTCTCTTTCCCTATCTGGGGGTGGAGACCATGGCCTACACCTACAGACAGCTGATGCATGTGACTGCAAAGCCAAGGGGTCATCTCTGGCTGCAAAGCCTGACAGACAAGGCAGCAAATGATGGTATGAGGAGGTAAGCAAAAAAAAAGCAGTGAACAACTTGCTCAGCCAGACTGTGAGGGGATAAAAATGCACAAGAGCTGGTGCAGAAAGTTGCTAGGAAGGAGTAGTTACTGCAGCAGGCAAATCTACAGTAAATATTTGTATACTGTATGTGGAGACGGCCCACACAGCCCCCACCATCACAATATTTGCCAGAATGCTTTGCTTATGGGCTGGTCTCTGGCACAGCCTCCAGTTTCTCCCAACCCTGGCAGATGTTTATAGAAATGATGGTTATTTATAGGTTAGCTGAAAACAGTCTCCTCCTTTCCTCACAGGCAGTGGGGTCTGTTCAAGTTCTACCTTGAAGGCATTAACATGAGGTCCTCTTGCTTCTGCCTGTGCCTGCCCTGAGGGGACTGTGGGTAGGAGGTGACCCAACAGGCCACTCAAAGACACATGGCCACGTGTAGGTGTAGGCACTGTAGGACAGTATGGACAGAAAGGTTTTGGGGTGAATTCTGCCTTCCATTCCCCGGGAGATGAGATTCTCAGGGTGGCAGAACAGTACATGGTGGGGCTTTCCCATCTGGATGCATTCACTTGCCTGAGAGTTTGAAGCCCATTTCCCCTGTTATCATCTCAAATGTGCTGGAGCACAAAGCACTGGAAATGGAGGCGGCAGTGAGGCACCCTGGTGCTCACAAGCCTTTTGCCATCACGCTCTTGCTTCCAGTCCCCACCATCTCCCACGACTTGAATCCATGGTTCCTATCCCTATGTGCAGCAAGAGGAAGACGTGGCAGGGAATTTGGGACTATTAGTGGCTGACACCCTTCAGACCCAGCCCCTGGTACTGAGGATGGTCCAGGGAGGAACAGCTGTACAGCCACTCCACTTTGTGTTGGAGTTGGACCAAAAAAAATTAAGCTACCATAGAACTCACTTAGGGATCCTTGGATGTGGTGGATGTTTCTAGGATTTGATTAAGGCCATTGTTGTATTTTTGTGTCTGTGCAAGATCATGGCTACTCTGAAGTAAGGGGTAATTTTTGGCAGGGAGAAAAAGATAATCATCACAGCTCATCATATTAGGGTATTACACATAGTATCTCCCTTTCAAAGAAGCAAGTGCTTGCTGAGGCTCTGGAAAAGTGCTTGTAAGAGGCAGCTGCAAAGATGAGACTGTGGTT
Source organism: Dryoscopus gambensis (assembly GCA_013389985.1). Taxonomy (NCBI): domain Eukaryota; kingdom Metazoa; phylum Chordata; class Aves; order Passeriformes; family Malaconotidae; genus Dryoscopus; species Dryoscopus gambensis. The sequence continues at coordinate 96,883 of WEIT01025392.1, forward strand.
AAGACATTGAGACATGCCGAGCATCCTCTGCTCCTGCTAATGGCCTGAGAAGCAGAGGGTGAACAGCACACAGTCCTTTTGGCTCCGCATGGCCCATCCCAGTGCCCAACCAGCTTGCTTGGTGCAGAAACCTCCATCTGCATCTCCATTCCCTACACTGTTCAGCTGTACCTTCCCCACTCTCCAAAGTCCTTCAAACGGGGCGAGAAGCTGCCTGCATTTAGAAGGAATTGTGAGTGTGCTCATGGAAAACGTTCAGCTTTCACTTCCAGAACACCAAGCGCCCGGTGGGGTGCAGCTCGCTCTCCTGTTGGCAGCAGGGTCTACTCTGATATTCTCAGCCAAACATGGTGACTTTTCATCAGCTTTTTGAGCAAAACCACTGTGTTTCATTGACTACTTAGCAACTGGCCCCAGCCTAATCTGGACCTATGTCACATCGCTGTGCTAAAGCAACACAGCTCTCAGATGGGTGGATTTTATTTTTTTTTAGGTTGGTGGGTTTGTTTTTTTTTTTTTTAATTGAATGCAATATATAAGAAACTTTGCAGGGGGGATTCAGGAGGGATGGGTGGATGGATTGCCAGGAAGTCTCTTCCCATGGAGTAAAACAGTGTTGATGAATTCATGTGAGGTGGCCTTGTCCCCAGCCCCATAAATGCTAGAAGAGTGACCTAATGGGTTTCTTTCTTTCTCTTGTTGTCTGAAAGAATGGGGATTTTTTAGCTATCGAGCAGCCAACAAATATTTTTGTGTAGATGATGGCAGGAGAAAAAATAAATAACCCAGTCTCAACCCAAAATGATCAGGACTGAAGTGTCCCATTCCCAGTCAATGAACGGGAATCCTTGTCAGAGTTAATACTCAGTGCATGGAGTGAGTGCCAAGCAGCAGCTCTCTGGGAAAGGAGGAAAGACAGGGAATGGGCTTTATATTCTGCAGGATACAATCTGCAAACCCTGCAAGCCCAAAGCTGTTGTCGCTGCACCAAGCTCTGCGACAGGGGGCAAGAACAGAAGGTGATCCCGGGAGAGCCTGTGACTGCTTCCGGACAGTGTCAGGCAAAGGCTCCCCAGGGTCTCCCACAACAGCTGTTTTTATCTTTATGTAATTCTAAGACAGGAGCAACCATCAGGTTGCTGCATCACATTGCCCTGTTTAGAGGTCTGCATCTCCGCTTGCAGCCTCGTCCTATGTGGACTTGGCAGGAACAAGGCTAAAGTCAGGGGGACCATTCCACTGAGTCAACAGCAGATAACAAAGACTAGTGGGGTAAACAGGTTCCTGCCACTGTGATGTCATTCCTCCTTGGAATAGCAAGACTGGTTTTAAGGTTGCTTCTTGCTCTCTTTTGTCTCTCTTGTGTTTGATACAGCAAACATCAAACAAACATCTCTATATCATTCCGTGTTTCAGTCGCCACACCCTGAAGACAGCTTTCTGGGAACGCAAACTCATTAGAGAATTCTTGGATGTTGTCCCAAAAATGTTTCTAGTGAATAGAAGGCTGGTCTGGCAGGAGAGTATGTGTAACATATAAATAATGGATATTTCCAGCACATTGTGTGCTTTAAATCTGAGCGTCTTGAATCCAAAAGGAGGGTGGAGTGTGCTTAGGGGCAGCCAGAGGACCAAAATGCTGTCTTATCTTCAGTAAGTGCCTGGAGCCTCAAATCCTGATGTTTGAAGGGGGTCAGGAAAGCGCTTTACATTGCTACCCAGCTGCCATGTCAGCTGTGTGTTCACTACCGGTGAGAAGGCAGCACAGCATGCAGGGCATGGTTGGCTCATTTGGGAGACCTCTCCACTGTAGGCAGGCTCTCATGGAGCAGGCCTACGCCTTTATCCACCGCAAAAGGCTCTCCCTTGCTCCATGGAAAGGGAAAGGGCAGAGGAAAAGCGACGCTCCAAGGAAGCTTTAGAGACTTGAAGCATCACAGAGCAGAGGAAGCAGTAGCAAATACGTGGTTAGAAAGACAACACAATAGCATTTATTACAAAGTATGTCCAGTGGTTGCTGTGGTGATTCCTAACATCACCCCATCACAGAAGTGCTCAGTCAATACTGTGCACCAATTTCAGGAGCTCTCTGACACTTCCCTAACCGTATTATTAGGCAGGATGTCCCCACATCATCACTTTTCTCCTACAAAGCTATCAAGTGCAGCAGTAGCATCTTCTGGCAGAGGATCCAGCTCTTGGAGGTGTATTTAAAACATCCTTAAATGTTTTAGATTTAAAACATCCTTTTAACGCAGCTGCAGCAGAGTTCAGGTGTCACAAAACAAATCAGTGCAGAGGCAGGCAAAGACCCACACGTTGCAGCCACACTCACTCTCCAGGTAGGGAATAAAGCCCTCGTATTCCTCTCCTCCCCCAGAGCACTGACTGCTTTTATCCTCTAAATACAAATGCAGATGTGAAAACTTTCCTCTGTGTCATTTCAGTGAATCGAGTGTCTAATTTAAACATTTTCTCTGAATTATATGCAACAAGTTATGGCAGCTGAATGTAATTAAGAACAGGTTTCTACAGCCAGACTGGAGTCAGCCTTCTTCCCAAGCATGTATTTTGTGCAGCCTCACATGGTGCTTTCGAGCATATGTCGCACGGTGCATCAGCGGATGCACATGATCTCGCTCCATGCTAGTCCTGTCTTCTTTTCCTCAGCTCCTCGGATCTTTCCACCTCCAACACACTGAGATCTTATGCTCTGTTCACAGATAAGTGAACTGAAAGTCACTGGAACAAAAACGTCTCTGGCAGTGCCAAGAAACAACCCTGAGCCTTGAGGCTGTTCTGGGAGACTCTTTGCTTTCCAGTTTTCTGAATAGGGGAGCCAAAGATGTGGGATATGCCGAGGCTGGATGCACTGCACTCACACAGGTCTTTGCCCCTAATCCTTTGAGCTCCAGTTCTAGTGCTGGTCGAGATACCTCCCCAGAGAAAGACAATTTATTAACTCCTAGTTATGATGTGAACCACTGCATGAACAGCAGGGAAAATCACAGCATCTGTCAGTGAGGTGTGAGCTGGAGTAGGAGCACAGGAACAAGTGTCCACTGCACCAGCAAAGCTCTTGAGACACCCTTGAGTGCCATTTTCTATAATTCAAGTTGCCTTCTGAAAGGCACCAAGTTCTGTGTCCAGCCTAAGCACCTTCATTCACTTATGGTTTGTGACTCCCTCCTTCCCCTCCTCCCACAGCAGTGAGATGGAAACACCCTCATTAGGTGGTGTTGCAGCAGTTGCAACGACGCCTGTTTCTGCACTGATGGCATGGACAGGCTGGCACAGTTATTACCAGGAGGGAGTGGGAATGGGAGACGAGTCCCAGGCTATTGTGGCACTATAAAAACTCAGCCCCAGGACAGTTCCATGCACAGTCACCGTGGTGAGGCTGGAGCTGCGTTGTTACAACAGCTGCTTCAATTGCAGCTCCTTTAAGTCTTATTCTTGGGCGCAGCATGAATACATCATTTGTTTGGAGAGCCTGTAGCAGAGTCAGAGTGTGATCCGGGAGACCTTATAACAAGTTCTTTGGGTCAAGCATGCTCTTTTCCTCAGCTTGAATGCATCTGGCATAATGTGATCCTGGTTTGGAAGCAGGAAAACAAATCTCCAGGACTGTAGGGTTTTGCATGATTTCATTGCAAAGAGCAGGGGTGGAAAAGTTGACTTTAGCAGTATGTTTGGACCCTGAGTTGGGTTTCACTGCTGTGCTGCCCACAGCACCCGGAGCTCTCTGTAATGTCTGGTACCCAGAGCAGCTGCAGGTGCAAGGCACACCCCAGGGAGGAACAGCTGGTTTCCCATGGTCTTCTGTGTGCAGTCAGTTCCACTGGTGTCAGAGATGTGTCACCTTTCTGCACCTTTCTACAGACTTTGCCCTCCTGATTTAACAAAACACTTGTGGGTCTTTCTAAAAAATAAATGGCAGGACTGGGACAAGATACCAACTATGCAGTGACTTAAAATGGCATTAAGGTTCTCACCTCTTTCTTGTTCCGGGAAATTGCATTTGGATCTATTGATCCCAGGGACAGGTTTGGGAGCACTAAGTTGAGCACTTTCGCTGCAAAAACCTGTGGGAGAGGAAAGGAAGCAGTCAAAGAGCCAGTTAGAGGAAGAGAGGGAACACCGAGGCCCAGATCCTGAGCTGATGGAAGTCAGCACAGGAGTTAAATAGTTGAGAATTGTCAGCTAACTCTGGAGACAGATCTGTCCTATATTTAAAACATTTCTCTTAACGAGGAAAGTGTTTAAACTGCTCCTGGGAGCAGGGAGTGGGTGTGCTAGACTGAAATGCCGTCAGCTGTCCGTCCACATGCAACAGCACAACTTCATTGTACTGTGCCTTTTCCTCATTCTTCAGTTAATTTCTGAAAAGGCCTCAGTTAAGCACTTTAATAGGAAAAGGTCATTTCCAACCCTTGGAGGGCTGGTTTTTGGTGTTTTATTGCCCTTTCCTTGCTGCCACAGCTCTGATTTCAGGCTGCATTGCATAAGCGATGTTGGGTGCCATTTGCAGTAGTTGCCTAGGCTGCACTCGTCTTGATAAGCATATTCTCCAGGGAACCTGTAAATAAACAACAGCCAAGTGTGCACGCACTGGCAAAGGGAATCCATTGCTCACATGTCTCCTGGGAACAACACACAAAAGCATTGAGAAGCCCAGGCTGGAAACTGCTGGCAGAAGAAAGGGTAACATCTTTCATTTCAATAGCACTACAAGCACATTGATACCAGGGTTCTGCTCTGATCTTTGATAGCTGCCTTTAATTAAGTGATCACCACTTAAGTCAGAAAGTACACAGTTAGTGTTCACTGGTCTGTTTTGTGGCCCTGTGGTGTTCTCAGCTAACACTTGCAGGTAGGCCGTCCCCTGTGCCCTCTGTTTCTGCAGATACCTAATCACTTCTGAAGCACTCCCTGGCACTTCAGATCACCGATGATACATGACAGATTAATTATGATATTAGAGGGATAACACAAGGCTGAAGTCAAAATCATCCAGAAGTGAAAAGCAGTAAAGACTCACAGCAGCTTTGGGAACACGTGTGTACCTTGGGCTAGATACGAGCAGGAACCAGTGTCACTGTCTAGCAGAATACTGAGCCCCTCGCTGGCTATGACATTGTGGCAGCAAATTTAATTTTTACTACACAACAATGCAGGTATGAGCTTACGATGATCCAAACAGGAATGGGGTTTTCTTTGTTTCATGTTAACTCCAGACAGTGATGATTTGAGCTATGCACCTTCAAGTACCCTAGGCAGGATTATGGACTCTGAACCTGAGACTATCATCTCTGCTAAACCAGACAGCATAAAGAAAAAAAAAAAAAAAAGAGGTTTTAATATGGTACTTTCTTTCAGTTTGATTATACCTTAGAAAAAGTCCTTTGCAGTGTTACTGGGTGCAGATTCAGGTTGAAAGACAGGGACCAACATGATGTCCAGTCAGGTTGGAAAGAAATAGATCAGCAAGGGGTGAAACGAAAAACACAAAAGGTAAAGAGAGAAGATTGTGTAGCGAGTCCTTAAACAATAGGCTGAGGGTCAGTACAGGATTAAACACCAGGGAATATTTCCTAAGCAGTTGTCCTGCCCACCTGATTACAAAGCATTCAATAGCAGAAATGCAGTGGGAGATGCTCTTTCACCCCTGCTCTGCCCTTTGCCAGCATATGTGACTCCTGTCTCTGCAGCCTTTGAAACTTCGAAGATTCAGAGCTGAATTTTGTCCAGGTCAGTTGAGAAGAAAAGGGGGAAGGCAGCAAGAGCCCTCTCACTGTGGATTTGCAACTGGATGCTTCCATTGGGACACAGGATTTACAGGGCACTGGTGAAACTGTGTTTCTGCAAAGAGCAGCATTTGATCCTCCTGCGCAGAGCCTGCAAACATGCTGTGCTTCTGCTGCTGCCAGGGCTGGCTCAGCATCAGGGAAGGTATTTCTAAGAGGGTCTGAAGGACCCAGTGTGTCATCTGGCTCGCTGTTATTGTTGCCTTGAGCCCTCGTTTGTTCAGGCCAAGGTAAATTCTTGCTCAGCTGGAAACTTCCCCAGCAAAGGGATGAATGCAATGGTCCTTGGGAAATGGCCCAGGGCTGAGAAGTCACACCAGTTCCAAGGGAAAACTGAGCCTTTGTTCCTCAGAAGCACAATCACCATGAAATGTTTTTTGACTCTCAGAGGAAAAAAGCCACACAGCTTTACAGGAAAATGTGGCTTATGCAGGAATACTCTGCTTGTTTTCAATCCTTCCTCTTGCAAATACCTTTTCAACTCCAGAACTGATTTCAACTGAGTGTGACAGAGCAGAGCTATTTCAGGAATAATTATTTTTTTATCAGTTTTGAGATGCAACAATGGATTTGAAAGAGAAAAAATCTGACTGTGCTCTTGTAATACTGCATGTGAGAGACTTTCTAGGAAAAAGACCGTATAAACACCTCCAAAATACTTCAGTTAGAGAGTAGGATCTCCCACCTAAATAATGCATCATTGTGTTTATTTCTTACACTGAAATAAAGCAATATCTGGTACAGATCTGCAACAAGCCAGACTACAGTAACGCTAGTTCCCACAGAAATGGTGAGTCCTTGTTTCAGAAAGGGTTTACCATCTAGCAAAAGGTAAAGGTATAGCAATCTTTCTCTATTTTCCTTGATTAGAATGAAAAGGCTAACAGTCTCTCTCATACTCAGACTGTTTATTATTTTTTCTCAATATTTATTCTTTCTCCCTTTCTAAAGTAAGAAAAAGCAGGGGCACTGGTGCTCATGGGACACTTATGCCAGATGTAGCTTCTTCCATGAAGAATCAGTAACCAGCCTCCTAAAACCAGACTTTGGTACTCTGACTCCTATTTAAATAAGTTTACCTGGACTGGATGACTTCAGGATTCACTTCTCCTCTTAAAATTAGGTAGGACTATGGGAAAGCACTTAGAAGGAAAATATTGACTGGCATCCAGATGGTGCAGATCTCAGCAGGGTCTTGCACCTTAAGGCTAGAGATCTCAATGCATTTTCTTCAGTGGAAAAAAGGTGATTAGAAAGCACTCTTTGGTGCTTGTAATGATTTGTGAGGTCCGTAGATGGCTTTGGCTACAGCAGCAAGTGGGACAGGATTATACTGAAAGCTGAGGCAATCTGTCTCCTTCCTCACAGAAGAAAAAAAAAGGAGAAATAGCTTAGAAGTAAATTAAAACAAGAAGCTAGCCCTAGGAGAAGTGTCTAAGGAGAAAGGATAAAGGAACGAGTCCTGTGGGAATGAGATGCTCTGTCCTTCCTGCTGGTTTAGCTGCTCCTTCCCTTTGCTTCCAGCTTCTTTTAGGATTGTTGTTTATTCTTTTAAAAATGCAGAAAGGAGGAGAGAGCTGAGGCTCAGTTGTTTTGCAGAATTTCCCTGGGGAAGGGCAAACTGGGCAATGCACTTGTGGATCAGAAACAGCTCTGGAGGGCAGATGTGAATGGCAGGGGGGATAAAGCCCAAATGCAAACCAAAAGAGATGGTCTGGACAAGAACTAGTTATGGTATGGGATGCAGCTGGGGCAGCGAGGCTTTAGCTGGAAGCCTCTTTTGAGGCTCATAAAGGATTTCTGGGACTCAGGAGCTCTGGTTCTGTTTAGAAATCGGTCATCCCCCAAATGCCAAAAATAACCCTGGCCTGACTTAGCCAGCAGCCTGTGTTGCAACTACACCAGACTCTGCATGAGTCAGGAAGAAAGCTGTAGGAGAGGAAGGGAAAGGACGGCACTGTGTGGGCTGCCACGGGGTGAGGTGAAGAAAGCGCAGTCTGCTACCACCAGTACCTGACTCTTGCTTAAATAGGTTTTCCTGGACTGGTTCAGGATTCACTTCCCCTCTGAAAAGTAGGTGGGACAGTGGGGGAAGCATTTAGAAGAAAAGTACTGCCTGGCATCTGGGTGGCACAGATCCCAGCAGGGTTTTGCATTTCAAGGCCAGAGGTCTTAACACTTTTCCTTCTGCAGAAGAGCAAGGTGACCATGTGCAACGCGGGTTTGCTCTTACCTTGATGGGAGTAGCGACTTCTGGGCTGGCTACCACTAAAGGAGAGATTAACAGCATGCCTGAAAACTCACTGGGCCGCTCACTAGCTGTCAGAATGGAGATGGCTCCCCCCTGCAATGCAAAATAACAGCCCACAGCTTAATACAGGTGCCAACATCTTATTTGTATAGTAATCCTGTTACTGGAAGGGGTTTAGTCCAAGCAAGCAATTACTTCTGCCCCACTGAGAGTGCAGTGTGGTCAGCAAGGAAGGCTGGAGGAGCAGGAGCACTGGAAGTGTCTGGTTTTTGTGAGGGAGAAGAGATCTGGTTTCTGTTCTCATGCTATAAACCCTCACATCACACTGAACTCAACTCTCCACGCAATGTTCATCAGCTCCCTGTGATGCCTTGTGTCCTCCTTACTTAAAAGGACTAAGAAGTAAGAAGAAAATGTCTGAAGTGGTAGTTCAGGTGGGACTTGAAAAATAAATTGAGGTTTATCAGCTTGACAGACTGGTTGTGCATCGGGAAGATGCCACGAAGCCGGGCTTGCTCCGTGCCGTGCCACTGGTAACCTGGGCAACAGCAATGCTGCCATCAGCATGCGAAAATCTTCACTAATTAATGGGAATTAAACATTCTCCTCCTCAGTGTCCGCAGCCCCTCCGGCCCCTCAGTGCTGTGCCCAGGGCCTGGCAGCAAACACGCAGCCCATGGCCCGGAGCTGAACGCCAGCCAGGCTGAGCCATACCAACAAGGACAGGGGCTGATGGTGAGGGGTGGGCATGGAAGGGATCTGGTGGGCTTTCTCGGGAAAGTTTGTAGAGGATTAGTTGCCAAGGGAAATACTTGGTGAAATTCCACACTGCTGGAGAACCAGGGGCTTGTTAAATGGAGCAGCAGCATCTCAAAGACCTCACTGGGAAATTAGCTCCTTGTTGCAGCGGCTTTGGAGCGCGGGAGCCCTTCAGAGCATGCCATGCCTTCTTATGCAAGAACACTTATTTATCTGAGCATGGACTGAATCCCAAAGTACTTATTCATTTTCCTCTCCTCCGGGAAGGCAGGGAGAGCAGATCAATGACATCAGTGGGAATACTGTTAGCTTGAATAAAGGGATTTGGCCCGTGCTGTCAGAATCAGGCTTCAGATCTGTTCACCAAATCAGTGCCTTTGTTTTTGCAGCCTTAATCCCTGGTACATTTTCCTGTTAGGTTGTTTAACAGAATGAGGCTACAGGGTATTTTCATGCTTCATCCCCATGCTGCTCACAAAGCTTTGGAGGGCTTAACCTCCTGGTTACTGGTTAAAATGAAAGGGGAAGCCCAATGCTGCAGGGAGCTGGTGAGACTTACCACATAGCCATGGGAATGAATAGTCCTGTTAAAAACAGGCTCCTTGTGGCAAATGGCACTAATTAGGGCCATGGTGGGGGTAGAAAAGTTAAGGACTAGCTTTACTCAAGGCAGATCTTGGGGTTATAGCGTGCTGGCAAACCAGTCAGTGAATGAAGTGGAAGGGAAAGTTCCTTGTAATTTTGTTTTCCTGCTGTGGAATGAGTTATTTCCTGCCATCCACATGAGTACCACCGGAGCATGACACATGTCCTGGGTGCTGCTGGGAGGGGTAGGGGATGGTGCTTACCATGGAGTGCCCCAGGATGAGAACAGGCAGTTCGGGGTGCTCTTTCTTCATGAGATCAATGTGCTGCAAGCTGTCCCTGATGAAAACGTGGAAATCTGAGACAACCATACGATCACCCTCGCTCTGCCCATGGCCAACTGCAGGGGAAAAGGAGAGCACACAGCTAAGTCATTTGAGGCAATGGTTACAGTCAAGAAAGGACCCAGCAGAAATAAGCCTGTTGGATTGCTTCTGTCCTAACTTGACCTTCTCCTGCAGTCATCTCTCGTCAGAAAAAGTGCTGCAGAAATGCAAAGGAAACTGCACAGAGCTGTGAAGTGCCACACTGTCCATGATCTGACTTTTTTTTTAAAAAAAATCATAGAATCATAGAATATCAAGGGATTGCAAGAAGCCTTACATTTGGACTTCCATTCCCGCATGTTTCAACCTGATCTTCAGAATTAAGAGTACTGATCTACCTCTTGCAACCTCCAACATTGGGGTGAGGAAGGGCCATCTTGCCTTGCTGATGGGTCACTGCATCCTGGGAAATGGGGGTTTGCCTCAGGGATCATATCCTTTGGGTCTGGTGGCTCATTGTACAGCTGTAACTGCTGTGCAGCATCTTGGCAAGAAACTGAAAGACTCTGAAGACTAGATACAGTTGCTATAAACTTAATGGACCGTGGACACTGCCTTTTCCAGGGCCTGGATGTGCATAAGCTTTGCAGTCCTGCTTTTTCTCATGATACCCTGGAGTGCTGGGTGGGCTGGAAACCTCCTCTGTAGGAGGTAGGGGGCCAAGTGATGGAGGTTGCAACAGCCTGCAGTGGGCATCCTCCTCCTAAACAAGTGTTAATGCACACTGTCCTGCACCTGGACACTGTTTCCTCACTCTGTATCTGGGAATTATCTTGCCTAATGGAAGGGGAAGATTAAAATGGGAGATGGTGAGTTGCCATGGGAACAGTGGCATCCCCAGCAGAGGTGGGGCCAGCATCACCACCAACATACCCCCAGGCAATTTGGAGCTTGCAAAGGCTTGAAATTAATATCACCCTGGGGAAGCAGTCTGCATGCTTACCTGACCACACATGCATGTTATGGTCTATCACAAACAGGATTTGTCCTTGGAAACAGCCCCTTTGCTTGGTTCTGTTCCATGCAGGTTGTTAAGGAGAACCATGAAGGGGAAAATGCATCCCACCCACATGCGATAGAGTGTAGGGGGTCTCAAACATCTCCCTCCTGCTGGGTGTCCCCTTAGGCTTTCTCCAGTGGGCACTGAGGCACATTTATAGACACAAAGGGGCAGTGACTTGTTAAAGGAGGTGAAGTGCCTGAGAATTGTTGACATGCTGGATGGCTCCCCTTCCAGCCATCAGCAAGGAAAAGCACTGCTGACACAGCCACAAAGGTAGTTACCTCCACTCCAGTGGTCATACCAGTGGAAATCAGCGTGTCTCAACTTTATTGTAAGCCACCCAAAAAAATCACCCTGCAAATTAGGCAGAACTTCTAATAAAAAGCTGGACTGAATTCACTCCATCTAGGAAAAACTGAACCCCAAACTTGTTTTTTTTTGTCCTACCAGGTGGTCTCCATGGCTGGGTCTTTTGGCAGCAAAGGCTGCAATCAGCCACACTGGCTGCCAGAAAAACCCATACACGTCATGCTGATCAATTATAAATAACATATTACCAGTTCTGCTTTCCATGCACACACTCCAATTCCTGCCAATATGGTGCAGCAAGCATCCTCCATGGATCAGTGACCAGAAACAAATCAGAGAGCAAATTAAAATACAAGTCATGATAATCTCCAGAAGTGAAACCATATGTGTGGCTAGAGGATCTATTAACTTTAAACTGGTTTTTGTTACAGATGGAAAGTGAGGTTTTTACAACTTCTATACACATCCAGTCTACTCACTTTATGGTCCTCAAATGTGTTATCTTCCTGCTATTCAATTCCAAATGTAGCAGGTTAACATGAGTTGAACAGTCCAGAGAGAGGAACATTTTCCCTAACAGAGCTCTGCACTTCAGCTTCTTTTTTCTCCAGTGCTGCCTCACTTGCTTCTAGTCTCTCCTTCTCTCCAGTGCTCAGACGGCAGAGCAAGCAAAGACAGCAAACCCCCGTGGCCCAGGTCTGTAAATGGGCCATGACTCCTTGCTCTGGAACTGTGAGTCTTTGGTCTATTTTTGGATGAGACAGAGGCAAGTCTGGAAAGCCTCCTTGGCCCTCAGTGTGGAGAATTTCCCCTGGTCCTACCATACAGCAGTGACGCTGCTTGTAACAGTCAGAGTATGACTGTGGAATCCAAGAAATATCTGCAATGCTGTGACAAGTTCCTCCTTGAATTTCTGCAGGGTCTGGGGTTTTTATTAACAAGCTAATGAACCCCCCTTTTAACCCTGGTTTTAACTACTAAACCCCGGTTCCCCACTCAGATGGCACAGAGTAAAGCCTGAGCAGCAGTTTGTCTGCACATGTGGGACAGGAAAGCCATGCAAGTCTTTGCTCTGATACTGTCCCTGCCCCTTGCACGAGGTTAGCCAGAGGGCATTGCTAGCTTGTGGTCTTTTATTTTACTATTTTCCGTTCTTCCCCTCCAAGAAACCAAACTTGTTCCCCCAGTGAATAAGTATACTGCAAGTTTGAATCCCCCAGCTGAGAAAGCTCCAGGGTGAGGAACTAAGACCTCTTCTATTAGATGAAAGACATTTGCACAACCAAACATCGATACAGTCAAGAATATTGATGTGGTTTTCTCTGATCTTTTGCCTTTAGAGCTATTAAGAAGGAGAGGTCAGGTTCATCCTTGATGTAAAACTATTTGCTTTGGGTTTTGCTGGGAATAAGTCTGCTGAAGTGATTCCACAGTGCCAGTGGCAAAAACAGTGGGTCCAAGAGGGGAACCACCTTCACCCAGCAACTGGAACTAACCAGAGACTACTCCACACCCAAGTGACACAACAGAGAACTGTCTCAAGAATCACAGCTCCATGAGCTCCTCATCACAGCACTCCCAGAGGGGCCCCTGGTTTTAACAGGGCAGTGTGAGGTGCAGTGCACAAAGCTGTGACTGCTGGTGCACGTCCCCACAGCACACTCAGAGTCCAAAAGCTGTTAAACTGTTTCACATCATCTGGCTTTACACCCAGCTTGTGTGGTTCATTGCTAGTACTGAGTTTGTGCAGTGGCTCAGTGACCATTTCGGGCTGTGTGTGCTGAGCTAATTGCAGACACCCTTTCCATGAGTCTTTAAAAGTGAGAATTCAAACCACTTATTTTCAAGTTGCAAATCTAGAATTAGGAGGTCTAAGCATCCATTTACAACCAAATACACCACTGCAAAATAACATACTTTGCTCAAACAAAATCTGAATAAAGGCTGTGATGATCTGGCCCAATATGTCATAGTTATTAATTTCTTCCCTCTATTTTCTGCATGAGCATGTTCAGACTGCAGCTCTGCCCTGGTGTCTGGAACAGCAACTCGGTCAGTCCTGTCAGAAAGCATGACTTCAGAGCGTGATTTCCCCTGTGATTATAGATCCTGCAAAGCTACACATCTCTCTGGATGAAATAATACTGACTGGCTGCACAGGAAGACAAAGCTGAGAGTTCAGGGATGGAGTATTTGAGGGTGTGAGGGCTCTAGGGAGTCTGTTATAACCACGTAGGTATGACTCTGCCTCCATAAAAGATCCTGTCACCCTGGAAATGCATACTTCTACAAGTCCCCTCCTTCCTCAAATCTCCTATTCTCTCATGCTGTGGGGCTTGCTTTTGAAAGCCACTCCAAAGTAGCCAGAGTCTTCAGCTGATATTGGCTCACATGCCTGAAAAAAGGCTATATCCTGGTCAGATTGGAGATATGCTGGAAAACATGTAAATAAAAAGCACAGTCCAACTTGACACTCCCTTCCCTTGGGTAAAAGCCAAATGGGAACTGCCAGAAGAAATTAGCAGCCCAGTTCTGGGCTTGTTGGGCAGACTCAGTCTGATGAGGGGACCTGTGCTGGATCTCCACCAGCACAATGCTTTTTTGCTGGGGCTGAGGGGCCACATCAGAGCTGAAGAAATCTGTCCTTAAGTGCAGTAAATGAGACAAGCAGAATACTAGGCAGAGAGGAGAGCTTGGCAGTGCCTGTCCCTGCACACTGCGGGGTGCCTCAGCACCCAGCCCTCGGAGGCACTGTGGGGATGGGTGAGTGTGGCAGCACACCCCATCCACCCTCGGATACCTGCACTGGTTTTGTTCGAAACACTAACTTTTACATAAGCCACACACTATCCATGTTTCTTTCTCTTTCCAAGTGCTCAACCCTCCTGGCAAAAGCAGAGCCTGACCCTGAATGCTCAGGTGAGGGCTGAACTGATCCTCAGACCTTCAGCAGGAATATTTTGCTATGGAAGATGAGGCGATGGGAAGCGCAGGTCAGACGCTGAGTTCAGCTATGCTGCTGTAAATTCACCAATTTCAGTGCTGTTCCTTAAAGCTTACAGTCATGGGAAAGCAGAAATTATGGACTATGTTGTTTTTTCAGCCTTTGCTCCCTATTCATTATGGAAAAGCCATAAAACAAAGAGAGAGGACAGGAGAAATCTGCCTAGGGAACAATAATTCTTCAGGCAGAAGTTGTATCTTGGCTTTTAACATATTTTGATGTTTCCAGCTTTGGGAGAAAGGGGATGGTTTGGATCCATTTTTATTGTAGTGACAATGCCACCACTGTAGGGTGAAATGTTCTCCCTGGCCAGCCGATGGTAGAAACAATCAGGAAGAATGCACGGCTTGACTCCTGCCTCAGGACTCATCAACACTATCTGTTTTCCTCTCTAGAGGTGTAACTCCAAGATTTTAGAGTGGGAGAATCAGGAACAGGCAGAGCCAGGGGTTAGGTCAGGAATTCCAGGCTTACCACTCCCTCAGCACAAACACACTTTGAATTGCAATGGTACAAACAGAGGAGTGTCAGGAGTTTTCTGTGGTTGAAGGTGAGAAGTGCCACCACTGTGAAGTCAGTGATTCCCAGACACAGCTGAGGGGCAGCTCCGGTACCACAGCGTCCCACACTGGAAAGAAATGTCCTAATGATGGCAGAGGGGCCATTGGCAAGGCTTGGAGCTGGAGCGTTTGATTTAATGAGCTGGAGCTTGGTGCGATTCAATTCTCAAAGAGCTGTTTTAGGCCGGAAAAGGCAATTTTGCTGCTTTAGCACTGCTGCTGCAGCAGCAGTGGGCAGCAGCACATTACAGCACAGACAGTGGTGTGCAGAGGAGGGATTTTTGTTAGAGCCCACAACCAAGCTCAGGTTGAAGACCCTCTTCCTTCACTGCCTTGTTCATCAATAAGCTTGTTGGAATCCAAAAGGTCCATTTGAAGCAAATGCCAAAATGGTTTTTGGAAGAGGAGCTATTCTATGTTTATTAGCTTTCAGAAAGATATGTTTTATTCCTGAAGTCCTCTGCTTCTGTTTTCTGCCCAAAATTGGAGATGGAATGGACTTATCATCAGTGTTGGACACTGTGATGTGGGAAGGTGAGCCTACCTCACCCTTTTTTGCTCTCACCCCACCACAGGTCATGCTGCTGCTGAGAGACATGAGAATAGTACATTCTGCTTGCTGTTCAACTGTCTGGCTTAGGGGAAAACACCACATAATTATAAAATTCTCATAGATGCTTTCCCTCTGCAGGTGGCCCACACAGAGGAGCAATGCTGGGTCTGGAGCCCAGAGGAGGGAGATGCCAGTGACAGAAATGTGGATGGCTCTTCTGGTGCACAAGGTGTAATGTGCCAGCCTAAACCCTCTCCCATGATCTTCCTGAGCATGTGGCAGCTTGCTCAGGCAGGCACCTCACTATGGTGGCCACAACCTATCCTGAGATCCCACTGTGATGGGAAGGGACCACTTCAGCAGCTCATTTTAATGTCTAACCCCCACAGACTGGGAGACAGCGACCCTTGCCTGCCTCTGCTTTCCTCTCTGCCCTCTACAAAATGCATTCAGACTTGGAGATAAAACTCACAGCACAAGATGCAGCAGATACAGTTTTCCGGAGTGTTTCAGCTTTAGAAGCCAGTGCAGCAGTTAATGAAGCGTGTCACAAGGCATCGCAGCTGATGCCTGTATTTATGAGCTCTACTGAAACTCCTCTGAGCAAGGACTGGTTGGTTTTTTTCTGTTTTTTGCACTTGTACAGTACCAGCACCACAGGGCATCACCACAAACCTTGGTCCAAGGTACAGCAAGATCTAAAAGTAACAATTAACTCTAATCCCAGGCTATAAGGCAGCATGGTTTTGCAGAGGAGGAGACTGGAAAAACTACATAGGTGGAGAATTTGGGGGAGACAACACACAAGGCAACACAGCAAATGTTCTGTGAAGCCTTGATTTTCTGCTTGGTGATTTTTTTAAAATTTCAATGAAAAAAATTATTAATGAACTAGTAAACACTTCAAATTGTCATAACAGTTCACTACTGAAAAACTATACTTGTTTTGTAATGAATCAAGTACACATCTTTTTCATCAAGTGAGCAAAGCTCATTAATTAAACATACTGGATTTCAAAGCTCTCAATGTTTAATTAGTTGTTTAACAAGCAGCACATCTAATCCACCATTCAGACACAAAAACAACTAAAACAACAGGAAGGAGCTTCAAAGCTGGACAATCAACATCTGGAAAAGTCAACAGACTGTGCCTGTGTTGTCAGTCACATGTAAAGCAAATGTTCCACTGGCAGAACAAATACACAGAGGAAGCACCTCAGACATCACCCTGCAGATTCCTGCTCAACAAAGCATCTTTCTTGTCCTCAGAACAGACTTATCACAGCAAGGGAGCCTGTTCTGGTTTGACTTCCCCACTTTTTTTTCCATTCTTCAATGGACCAAATCAAGTCTGATGCACAGAGGACACTATGAAGTTTCCTCCATCTGTACCTACTCTTCATTTTGCTGCATGTGGAGAGCAGAGGCCCCAGGACAGAGACACCTGAGCCAGGAGAAAGCAGGGTAAGCTGTCCTAGGATTTAGGACACAGATCACGGTCCCTTGACTCTGATCAAGCTGCCATCGAGGTCAGCTGTTGTGCTTGTTTTGTAGCTAAACCTTGGAGGTGAGCGTCTCAGTGTCTGCCTGACCGAGCCTTAGCTGTGCACCCTCCTCCTCTCCCACACCTCTGGTTTCCATTGGAAGAAAAACCAGTTTGACACAAGCCTGTGGTCTTTTACAGGAAGATTACTTTTACATCAGATGGGAACCATCAGGAACTAAAAGGAGAGGATCTCCTCTCACCACTTTTATGTTCTTTGAGAACCTGAAATACAGCTCAACATATGCTTATCCTTACCAACACCTGGCTAGTCCCGGGCATCCACTCTTTAGCATCACCAGCAGAGATGCAGTGAACACACTGGGCACGTTATACAACCACTAGATATGGTCCCCAACAGAATTACCTCTTACCCTGGGTGTTTTCTGTATGAAACATGTAACTAAGAACTACAGGTGGATTCTGCCTCTCTCTGACCAAAAGGGAGCCTTGTCCTGAAGGCACAAGTCCATCAGCTTCCCTCTTCCCTTCCAAAGTTAGGAAAATCATTTTCCTTTCAGCATTTGCTGGGTAATTTTTATTCACTTGCCTCACACAAAGAGTGCAGCAAACTGAAAGCATTCTCCTCCCACATCAGAGACACATTTGCAGAGCTGAGATATTTTTAGAATAGTGCACACAGAGATATATTGTTTGTTGTCCTGGTTAGGGAAAAAAAAGGCAACATTCAATTTTCTATACTAAAATTATTTGTGCCTTATTGCTAGGAAGCAGGGAACCAGTCATCTTGCTAAAGCCATTTGAAATCTTTTCTGTACTCCAGAGATGACAAACAAAATGACCTGGTACATATCAGAGCAGTCGTTAATTCTGGCCGACAAGGCAAACTGTTTCTGTCAATGTTAAGAGCCAATTCTTCTCTAATGGATACAAACACGGTTCTTTTGGCTTTAGATGACTTGCCCATTTCTTGTGCTGTTGCTGAATTTGGCTCTGAACTGCAGTTCCTTAAAAGTCTTCCTGCAACATTATGTTGCTCATGAAAACATGCTGAAAAAACCCATCTGAGTGCTTGTGTTGCAAAGTAAGGAGCTGCACTTACAAACAGCAGTCACGGTGGCCAGACTGGAAACCTAAGTGTCTCCTGGGATGCCATGGGATGGAGGGGCCAAGACTGTATGAAAATCTGCACATGCCACAGTCACTTCCCACACTGCCTGCAGTGGGGCAGCTTTGTCATTCCTGTCACAAAATCAGGAAGCTGCTGTGGCATGGCTGGTAAAGCTAAGGCCCATGAAAGAGGAATATGGAGCCCACTTCCTCTTCCACAAAGCACATTCAAGACACTATTTCACCTTCTTCCTCAGGCCCTTCTGCAGTGCCACCTCCCGAGCCAGCCCTTAAGAATATAAAAGCAGAAGACAGCTAGCAGAAAAACCCTTTTCTACCAGGCTGCTGGAATCAATGGTTTGAAAACGTTGCACAAAGCCAGTGTAGATGGCCGAGTAGCTGTTGAGCTCCTCTGCAAAAGAATTTCTTTTGCTGATGAATGAAACGATTCCTGTCTAATGGCTTTTTCCATGGGATGAAAATCACAGCATAATATAGGATATACAATAGGTAAAGCACAACTTATGGTGGCTCTAAGGAATCAGAGACACTAACTAATCAAGCACAAACTAAGGGATTTTATTTAGGGCCTATAATAATTTTTATCAGGCACTATAATTTTTAACAGTTATTCTTGCAGTTTTACACTGAGATTTTGCTCTCTTTCATGAGGAGCAGATAATTTCCTGAAGTATTGGTGAGGCGAGTTTATTTAGTAATCGAGTTGGTCTTCAAAGAGTTATTTTGGCATGACATAGAACCAGTATCAACACCCAGATACTGCAGAAAAAAATGCATGGACTTTGCTGGAGTTAATCCAGGATCTCACAAGTTCATTTGACCGATATGCTGCTGATCTAAGAGCAGAGAAGGGCTTTTGTTCTGCTCTCCACATATGACTTAAGATATCACTAATGGTAGCTAGAGTTTCATCTTCAGTGGGAGAGAGAAGCAGTCAAGGGTGATCTCCCTGGTATTTTAATTTAGCTTTAAAAACATAAATAACTTTCTTCTGTTGTTTTAATCCCATAAATTAAAAAAAAAAAAGAGTGCAAACTGTATTTTTTCCCTAGCTGAAAACACGGATGAAAATCCACTCGCATCAACTTTCTGATCCAAGTTCCAGCTTTAAAACAGATGGGGCACCAATTCAGAGTGCCAGGAGTGTCAGTAATAAAGCCAGGGCTGGAATGGAAGTGCACACTCCCCTTCCCTGCCCCTTTATGCCCAAGCGCGGCTGGCATGCAGGCTGGCTCCCCAACACGCACATATCATTAGCCCTAAATGACAGCTTGTTTAACTAGAAAACGTTTCCATTTTTTTTCCCTTAACAAAGGCCATTCATTTCTTGCTCTTCTATTTGCCGAAAGATGGTTCCGTTTGCCCTGCCTGGGAGTGTGCACAGCCCTGCTGATTGTTCCCCTCTGAGGGGTGCTGCGAGTGAGTGACCGGCCCCGGGTGGCTGAGCAGGGAGCCCGGCCGCGCACGCTGCCGCAGCGTCCACCCAGCCACCTCCACTGCCAAATCCACACGTGTGCCTTGGGTAGTTCTGCGCTTGAGAAAACAATCAAACCAATTAATCTTGGGAAAGACAGACCCAATTCTTCCTACAGTAGTTTAGGCATCCCGAAGAAAAGAAGATGAAAGCTGGATCATGTAAGAACTCCCTCCATGCTGCTGATGAGTGTCTTTGGAGATGGACACAACTTCCTTTCAAGCTCTCTTCAAAAGGTTCCCCTTCATGCAGACCACTCGCTGGGGACCCACATCAATAACAACATCAACAAAAAGAATTTAGAAGACCCATTTTTCATCTGATTTATTTACATGTTAAAATAAACACGAGTTCCCATCTAGAGCAAGGGCTCCCAGTGGGTTCTGTTTAGTCTGTGAGATTTTTGGCACGAGAATACAGCATTTCTCCATTCCAAAGCAATCTTGGCACAGAATTGTTGGTTATATAATTTTTTAAGCAACTGGCAAATGAATAATAATAATGTTTCTAAAAAGAGGGACTCGTGTTCTAGGATACCAGTGAGGTGTTTTATCAATTAATCTGCCAAAAGGTCATTAACAAACCTGAGATCCCAAGGCCCTTCATTTGGGGTCAGCTCTCCCCATGGGTTGCACTTCCAGTTCTCAATCAGCCTGTCCAAAGGGAGCTTTCCCACAGAGTTAGAGAGATTTTCGCTTTTTGCTTCACTCCTTCGCATTGCCACATGGCAGTGCCACCCTCATTAGATGGGATTTGTCCCTGTTCCTGACAAGGCACGAAGGAAATACCACTCTCCCAGAGCCTATAGCTTTTTATACCCACTTTGCACAAGCTCAATGGGTGAGCAGCATGTGGATTATTTGAAATAAGGGCAGGCTTTTTTAATTTGGTTTTTTTTTACAGGGTACATCCGCACAGAGCTGTAGCTCACTCAAACACTACCAGATCTGACCGGGAGCAACACAATTAAGGAAAAAACCTCCTGATGAAGCCAGCCTGGCAGGGAACATTCCTGGGTGGGCCAATCCTGCCCAGTGTGCCAGAGCATAAATGCTGCCAGTTGGCTCATGTCTGGGTGGCATTTAGATGGTGCACGGGAGAAGTCACGGGGAAGTGGCAGGGCAGAAAATAGCTCTCCCAAATCCGTCTTGCAGCAAAGCTGTTGTCCTTTCTTGGTAGAGATTGATTTCAGAGCTATTGTTTCAGTTGCTTTTTACCACTTCATACCTTTTTCTCTGCAACTCTCCCCCCTGCAACTCTGAAATTCTCACTATGGATATATTTACCAAAAAAGCCAGGATCAAACAAGCAGGTTATTGCTTTCTGTGCTCTATTACTCATTTCAAACCATGGCTGGGTGACAGTAGACAATGAATCCTGGCTGGCAGGTCTACAGTTCAGTAAACAATGCACAGATACAAGTGTTGATCTGTTGAATGTTTTGGACCTGTATGCTGTTTTGGGGCTTTGGGAGCTACTTCAGAATCAGCCAGCAAGGGCATATTGGCAGCTCAGGGAGAGCTCTCTACCAAATCTGGGCAGGAGAGGTGCAAGGTTCATGAAAAGGCACAGGACTGTAATCAAAAGGACAGGTGGTATCAGGCAGGCTCAGTTCAGAAGTGCCCTCAGCCTCCTCTCCCTTCCCCCAGGCCTCTGCTGAGCTGAGCATGCACTTGGCACCACAATGGGTCAGGCTGCCCTCTCTGTAGCATTAGAAAAACTGCCAGGATCTGCCAGCAGGCTTTGTCTTGGATAAATCCAGAACCAGAAAATAAATGCAGCGCGGAGAATGTAAATTTTAGGAGATCTGGGTTGAGAGCATTAGTCTTTGTACCATCTACAATTCAGCACTTTTTTTTAATTTTATTTTTGTAGCTAAACAAGAATTCTCAGATTGGAGAGTACTGCCAAGCCCTGAATAAATCCCAGCATTAGAGATGCTGTGGGTATAACAGCTCTCCCCATGAGCTGAATCTGCAGACAGTAACTTCAGAGAAATTAACCCTCGAGTGCCACAGGACAGGCTCTGTGGCATCAGTTTCAACACTCTGGGAAATCTCACCTTGTGGTTAGAACAGGTTACTCCTATTCATGGAGCAATACCGATGAAGGGTGGAGTAAAGCACAGGCTTAGAATAACTCAGAATGGCTGACACAGTAACTTTTCTGCATTGTTGGTGAAGTGGTCAAGTTTCCAGGTGCAATCCGGAAGACAAATTCAGCCAAAGGATGTGTAACTACCAAACTAGTCAAGCAGCTTGTAATTACCTGACATCTGATTGTTTATTTTCCATCCACAGCCCATTCCTTAGCAGTTCTGAAAGCACATGCCTAGAACTCGGACATAAGGAAAAGCTATACAGTTGCAATTTAACCTTTCTTGTTTTTCTGCCTTTCAGTACTGGTGAGATGTTTTATTATAAGCTGCTCTATTCACTGGCTGGATCTTCCTCTCAGACTGTGAAGAGCCATTCACAGTGATGGGTTTGCATTCTTGGAGCTCAGGGCTTTTCAGCTGCAAGCTCTCTGGAAGTAGGTTTACATCACATTCAGATTTTTTCATGAATAACCTGAGATATACCGAGGTGAAATGTTATTCCTGAGAGCCAAGACAAACGTGTGGCAGAGCCGAGTGGGAGTTTCCAAACTCCTTCCTGCATAGTCTGCTACTGTGGTACGGAGTGAGCCACATCCTGATCTGAATCATATAGGATTGATTGTGGGACTAATGGGAAGGACGACTTGCAAGAGATACCCACTGCTAAAACTGCAGCTCTGGTGAAACATAACAGAACACAGGCCAGACTAAAGCCATGTGAAACCCAGGGAAGTCTTCAGAAATCTAAGCAAAAGGGCATTTCTAGTGTAGGTCACTAAAATTTGGCCACAGCTGGCACAGAGCAGGACATGCTCCTGTGTGAGGACTGGCTGTTTCTTACAGAAATGGGCTGCTGAGTTCTTGTTTGATGTCTTAGTGCACTATGAAACCAAAATACCCCCATGGCAACTGGCTCCCTCACTGCCAGAATGCACAGAAGACTTCAAAGTGAGCTCCACGCACATCTTCAGGCAAGACTTCTTCCAGATGGCCTTAGGTTTTGTGAGATCTTTTGCAATCCTCATTTTGTTATTACAAAGAAGGAAGATGCTCAAGGCCAAAAGGAATGTTACTAGGATTCTGGAGAATCCAGGTTGGAAAATGAACCAGAATTTAACTAGATGTTCTGCTTTACTTTACCAGTCGCCTCAGAAGTGAAGAGGATCACACTGCCAGAGGCTTTCAATTATCAAGGTTAATTTCCTAAAATTCTGAAATAATTTTCCCAAACCACCAGCCATGACTTTATGGATCCCTGTTCATCCCTTTAAATGCTAAAATGATATTTTCTTCTCTAAAATAATAGTGCAAGATGTGCTATCTTTTTACTAAAATAGGAAAAACAACCCTAAAACCTGTGAGTCAAATCCTGGTCCTACTGAAGTTAGTGACATTTAGCTACTGCCGTCAGAGGATGCAAGCAAGTATTCTGTGTGTAGTGGCACAGAAGCAATTAAGGCTCAAGCAATTAAGAAATAAATCCCCAAACCACATGCGAATCACATTACAAACATGGCTTTAAGTTAAAGACATTCTGAAAAGAAAGAGAGGCTGCCATGCTGAGCTGGGCACGCACGGACTGGCACCATCCCTGAGGGAGAGACAGGCAAAGCTGATGTCATCTGATCCCTCAGTACTGATCAGCTGATGTCTCAAAGGGGGAAGGGGAGGCAGAATGAGGAAAGGTCCATGGGATGTGTGGTACAGAAGTGAAAGACATCAGTTAATGACATCACTTAATGTCAACGCTCTGCCAGGCTCCACAGACAACCAAAAGAGAAATGCTCTGAATTAACATGTTGTGAGTAACTAATAGATGGAGAAGAGAAAAACATTGGCATATAGCCCTAATGTGGGCAGGAATACACTGGGACAAGGAGTGAGGACCTTCTAAGAGTCAGAGGAGCAGGAGCCTGGAACAGCCTGCTCAACTGGAAGAGTGTTTGCTGGCAACCAAACTTGGTTAAAAACTGATCTTTGATCACTTGTGAACAAGACAGAAGGGTGCTGTTTGCAGGAACAAATGCCTAGATAGTGCAGGGAATTTCTTCCTGCCTGTGCTGCTAAGGGGAGTATGTTTTAATAATCAAATAAATGCCCTCTTTTACATTCAAAATGAAAGTGCATTAGGAGAAACACAATTAACTTAAACCCACCAGACACTGTAACCAAACCTGTTTCTCTGCAACACTTTGACTTACTGAAGAGGGAAGAACCTGAATATGTGAATCAACAAAGGAACCATTTTCCTATAGTTCACTGATTATTCTCCTTCTGGGGCTTGTTGCTGCAATATGCACTTGTTTGCAGGCACTGATAAGAGCATTCTGGTTTTCTTAAAAGTCTCTACATCTTTTGTTATAAAAAAAGATATCTATTAGTTTTAGGACTTCCAAGAGTCCCTTAAAAGGTCTGGTCATGGTCTGTAACAAATAGAGCTGCTCCCAGGAAAATCAACAGGGAGGAAATCCATCAGCTGGAGTCAGGCATTCCAGTTCTGGAACAACATGCCACACTTTATGAATGAGCAAATAAACAAACAACCAACACTAGAACTACAAATTATAAAAAGCAGTACATGGGCTGCTTCTGCATCTTTATTTTGTCAAGTGTAACTCTGGTCTCAACCCTTAACCTGACTGAAGAGCTTGGGCCACGAAGGAACAGGAAGCTGTGGAAGGCTGATGCCTCAGAAGGAGCCTGGAGTTGGCTTAGACCCTGCACCAGCTCCTGGCATTTCACACTGTGCCGACACACACAGTGTGGTAGGTTTGCCTGGAGTAGGCCCAGGGGGTCTGTTAATAGCAAGTTTTGGTGAAAAATAGGCTGAGTGCCACAGTTTTGATCAAAACACACAAGTGCATGCAGCTTAAGTGAACCTTCCCATGACCTCAGACCACTACTTACATTATAAGGAAAAACCATTCTCTTATTGGAAGTTTTGGAAAGTTTTGCTGCTTTAGTGAATCATTTTCCCTGATACCGTGACTGTTCAGCAAGAACGAGTTTATTCTCAGTTTCCAATGCAGACGGGGCACAAAGAGCATTAAAAATGAAGATGAAATGGCAGGTTTAGGCTATTTATTGACTGGTTATATGTTTTACTTCTCTTTGTAAATCTGCCTGTCCTTTGCCTTTGCTCAGTGCAAATAAGAGCTCTCTTTGCACACCACACTCCTTAATAAGGCTCTTCTTCAGGTTAGTGCTGAAATAGGCACTAATCTGAGCTCCTTTGACTCCTGTTATCTATCTAAAAAGGTATTGAAGGAACCCAAATAATGTTTTAATCCAACTGGAGTTATATACACAAAGTATATTTTTTTCCTTTACTTTTCGAATGGTGTTCAGTAACTTGGAACAGTCATTTGTAACTCAACAGGATGACAAAGTCCAACACCTGTATGAAGATAGATTTGTAGGTGAGGAATCATCAGTAATTAGCTTCTGAAACAACTTCATCCAAATTAGACATACCTGACAAACAATAGGAAAGCTAGGCACATTAATGAGATGCTGTTGCTATGGAAAAATTGTCCCTGTAAAGGTGGAAATAAACACGCTTTCTTTTTCTCATAGTGCAAAAATGTCAAAAAGCATCTCCTTGAAGATGAAGCTGTTTTTAACTATGAGTATCATTTAAGTCTGCTTTTAAGAAGGCCATTTCTTCACCCATTTCAAAACCCGCCGTGTTTTATTTTTGGAAGCAACATCTCCAATATTAGCAGCTTAGACGCTCTTTAGTTCATAAAGAGTAATTGATGCTGTGACATACGGTGATTATCTAGTTCAAGCCCCTACTCAAAGTGTTTCCCATTCAATCCGATTTTTCAGGGCCTTGTTGAGCTGGGCTTTAAATATCTCCAAGGCTAGAGATGTCCCCACCTCCCTGGGTCCTGCTCCAACCTTTGACTACCCTCATGGTGGAAACATTTTTCCTTATACATAACTGGGATTTCTTGTGTTGTGACTTGTGTCACTTGCCTCTCATTCCATCACCTCCAAGAGTCTGGCTCTGCTGTCACCACAAGCTCCCACTGGAGACCTGTAGACAGCAACAAAATCCCCTCTTCTAAGCCTAAATATGGCTTCTAAAGTTTCATTCTCTTCTAAGGCTAAATAAGCCCAGTTTTATCAGCCTCTCCTCGCACATCTTGTTCTCCAATGCCCTAATTGTTTTGACAGCCCTCCTCTGGCCTTAGTCCAGTACGTCAGTGTTTTCCTTTTACTGGGGAGCAAATTGGACTCAGTGTTTCAGATGTGGTCTCAAAAATGCTGAATGGAAGAGAATAATCATTTCTCTCTGGTTGCTGGCTATAATCTTTCAATACAGCTCAGTATGGGGTGGCCTTCTCCACCACAAGGTCACACTGTTGACCCATGTTCAGCTTGTCTGCGAGGCTCCCCAGGTCCTTTTCTGCAAAGCTGCTTTCCACTCATTCAGTGCTCAGCCTTTAATGCTGAACGGGGTTACTCCACCACAGATGCAGAACTCTCCAAGCGCCTTTGTTGAAATTTCACGAGGTCCCTGCCAGTCCCTTTCTTCAGCACGTCAAGGTCCCTGTGAACAGCAGCCTTCCAGCATATGCTCAATTTCCACCCTGCAAACTGGCTGAAAGTGCTCTCCATCCCATCATCCACTCCATTAACAAAAAAGTCCATTGATATTATATGCAACATTGATTTGTTATTCTTTCCCTTAAAGAATACAGATTCCTCTGGTGCTTTTTGAGGTCAAAGTCCCAGATGATATGAACTAATATCCTGCCAAAGAATTCAGTAAAGGAGCAAAGTTTGAAGCAAGTTTGATGTCTGTCCAGTAGCCCCACACAACAGACATAGCTGGCAACATGAAAGGGTCTGTTCTCTCAGTCTTAGCTCTAATAACCATCTGGTCCTTGTCCTTCCACCCTCAAGCATCTTGCATGCAGACGTACGCCTACAGCCTGCAGAGCTGGTTATGGGAGAGCAAGTAAGCTGTTGAAAACATTACATGAGGTTGCCAACCCTCATGCACTAATAGGGAATGCAGTTACAAGTTGCAGCTTGAACCTGGCTTTCTGACACGGTGACAGAGTTATCCTGGATTTAATGAGCAGCTGTGAAGGCAGAATTTGACCCTTGATTTGGGGATTAATTTATATAGGTAAAGACTGAGTACAGATGACAACTGCACAGAATCTTGAAATAACGAAAGCAAAACAACAGATTGTAAGATGAAATGAGCTGAGTTCAGTCAGGGCTATTTCCCCCTTAGTTCCTCTAATTCACCAAAGTGAACTCTTTGTCCAAATAGAGGATGTTTTATTCCTGATTATTGAGACCACTAATTCAAAATGCCTGTCACTTAGGCCCAACATTATCAGCACCACACAGAAATTCAGTGGCCCACTCCTCTTTATCATGAAGGGTATCTCTCATCTGAGAGGCAGAACTGTGGAAGGGAAACCAGAAAGATTCAACCCTCATGGGAAGAAAAAGCCTTTTAAGTTTCCCAAGTGAATGACCTGCCTTTCCTCTGTCATGCTGTCTGTCTGTCAGCAGTTAACAGTTTGCAGTGACAGGTTGAGGAGCATGGTCTGGACAGAGGCCAGAGCTGACAGCCCCACGCGCAGCCATTGTGCTCAAAAAGGAGCACTCTGTTCCCTCTGCCGCCGTGGCCGCGCTCACTGGGACTGTTGTTCCAGCCTCACGCCTCCTTGTGTGAAGGCCAACAGCGAGGCTTTGTTCAAGAAGCAGCTGCCGAGAAGATGTACTATCTCGTGGAATGACCCACTGACATTTCTCCCCTTGCTCATTAGTAAGAAATGAATAATTAGGAGGACTGGGGTAGGTTGCTTGGCCCATTTCTTTCAGAGTAAAAAGGCGGGCCCTCAGATCCCAGTGTGCCCTAAAAGGGATTCCCTCATTAAGTGAGCTTGCAACAAAGCCGGGGGAGCTGGCTCTCCAGCACCTTCTTCTCATCACCTGATGGAGTGAGGAAAGAGAAAGGCTCACGCCAGAAGGTGGATGGGGCATGACTGGAGTAAAGTGTGCCCCAACTCTGCTTCCCTCAGAGCTCATGCCACAGCTCTGCTGGATGACAAGTGAGCTCAGTTCAGCCAGGGCCCGAGCCAAAGATCCTGTTCAAAGGGATGACATGTTGTTTACTCAATAACCTATTGTTCCAGGGTGGATGCAAAGCAGTGAGGAAATGCACTTGGGAGGAGCAGAGTAACTGGAGGAGCTGAGGAAACCACAACCATTCTTTTGCAATCTTTACTGCAGCCCAACATTATCATCCAGTGATGTTCACGTGTAGGGGCAGTGATGAGGGAGCGTCTGCATTGTCTTTCCCTCTATCCCAACAATGCCTGTATCCAGCTCTGGGTTAAAGCTCAGAGCTTACCTGTCTGTCTTACCTCACTGACGGTACCACAGTTAAATTTGACTTAAAAAATAATAACTGGTCAGGGTCAGATAAACGAATAGACTGCTTTGAGCAGCTGGGTGTGGTTGGCAAGTTTTCATAGCTCACAGTGGATGACACTATGTGTCTGATTTCAGGTGCCCTTTCTTCTATGCATCTGTGTTAAAAGTGTAGCAAGTCCTCACAATTTCCAAACTCCCTTGCCTAAAGGATAGGTGCAAGACTATGTTTTCCCCACTTTTACATCAGCAGGGAAGTCCATGAAACAAATAAAGTCTCATCCCCCTGAGTGGAGTAAAGAGAAAACTTGTCTGAGTATCCCCTGCCCCTCTCCTAACCCAAACATTTTAAGCAGAATGCTCCACTGCAGCGTATGTGTGCTCCATCAGACACATCAGCTGTGTGAAGCCTTACTGTCTCTTTATTTTTAGTTTGCTGTGGTCTAGCTGTTTCCTGGCCTGACAGCATTGTTTCATCTGCCTTCACATGACAAACAAAACACAGGCTGCCCTTGCTTTTCTAAGTCCCAGCTTGTGGCCTCCTCTAGAGAAAGAGACACTGCAGGTAGTAGCTTTCACGACTCCCCCAGAGTTTTCTTTCTGTTGTGTAGTTTCTCCTCTCAAATGGAAACAACTCTGACTGCCCTGAAAGATGCCATGTGGTGCATGCAGAGGTTTGGGACTGTGTGATCCCAGTGTGAGTGAAGGGTGAGGGCTAAAGTGGCAGAGTCACTGCAGAGATCACTTCACCAGGGCAAGACCAGGCTGCAGAAGTCTGTAATGACCTCCTTGAAAACAACAATAATAACATGGAAACCTCCGTTTAGTAAAGCCCATCTCAAAGTGCTTACGATCGCCTGTTGTGCCACAGGATACCCCCCTTGGGCTACACTGTATTAGGATACAATCATGGGCACATTTCAGTGTCATTATGTTATTGGAGGTGCATCCAGAGGACTTTCTCCTGCATGAGCTGTGGTCCCTCTGGGAGGTACCATCTCACAACCACCAAAAGAACCCAGGCCCATGCAGCAACCTGGAAGAAAGCAAGGGGAAATAGACCGTCCAGTTGAAAGATTGTTCAAGAACTTGTCCAATGCATGGGAAAAGTTGCATCTTAGCTGTAGCAATAATTTTGCCTATAATTTCAAAGAGGCTAAAACTGAACGACCTGGTTTCCTCAGCAAGCTGTCACTGCTGCTCTGAGATCCGGTGCTACAAGATCAGTGACTCCAGAAGAGCTGAAGGTCAGAAACAACTGGTTTCATGCTGCCTGGATCTCATTGGTGGCTACAGGGTGGTCTCTCAGCTCATCTGTTTCCATAAGAATCTCCACAATGGAAACAGAGCTACAAAAGGAAGGCACAACTAAGTTTACTCACTAGCTATTTTTTTTAATAGGATGACTTTGCTCCAGGTTCTCACAGTTGTCTCACTGTGTAAGGAATTCCATGGTGTACTGCAGTATCTGAACTCTCACCCTGCAATTACGTGCTGTGGTTTCAGCTCCTGCGTGCCCCACATGGGGATAGCATTCCTCACCACTGCCTGGAAGGCAGATAAGCCTGACTGCTACCTTCGTTCAACATCTGGAGAAGGAAAGGCAAGGAAAGGTTTGGGATTGTACTGAGAAGGGAGTCAAAACAGGGATAAAACAGCATTGGCAGTGCTCTACCAGCCAGGGCAAAGAGCCATCTCCTCTGGGATACCCTGCTAAGAGGAACCTATAGCTCTCAGCTGGAAAAAAGTAAGTGAAAATGCCCACAACCCATTGTAAGCCTCCCGTCAAAGAAAAGGGAACAGTGAGTTCCCTTCTTTCCCACGGCTCTGCAGAAAAGCTCTTCAAACCTTCCCTGCTCCAGTGCAGTGGGCTCGTCTGGAGGAAGCTGAGAGAACAGGTTGCTGTGGGTTAATGGGCCCACACCCAGCACCAAGGAGCTGCTCCATGAGCAAACCAGCTCCAAATAATGTTTGCCAAGGCTTTCCTGACTCCATCCATCCAGGAGACTGCCCTGAAGCCTGCTCAATTCCAGTGTCAGCAAATGCTGCTGTCCAGAACATTCCTGCACGCTGATGTACGTGAGCTGTTCCTTCACACTTGCAGTACTACCCTAACTCTTGTTCTTATTAATTCTGACATCCTTCTTGGTCATTTTCCCCTCCCAATTTGACCATGTTTAGTTCTTTTTAATCTTTCTCTGTAGATCAATCCTTCCCAGTGCTATGAATAAATAAAAGCCTTCTGTTCTCATCAACAAAATGGTCTTTTAACAGTTGCAAGAACAACATAGCAATCACTTGGAAAAAAAAAACCAAAACAAAAGCAGCTAATATTTGATGCATTTAAAAAATCTCTGCTCCAGCTATTTTCTACATTTTAGAAATAAATCATTCATTAAACAGAGAAAGCAGTGACAAAATTAACAGAGAGAAGAAGCAGCAGTGGGTGTCTGAGAGGGACCTGCTAACCCATCAGAAATGCTCACCACACACAAAGCAGCAGCAGGGCTGCCAAAGCAAGCTGAACTTCAGTTAGAAACATCTAAGGAATGTGAATAAGCTGTTAGAGCTGCAACCTTTCCCTCTTCTTTGATCTGACATTAAACATAACTCAAGAGTGGGAAATCCAACAGCTTCAAAAAGGGTGAAAGGGTCAAAGGTCTTCATGCACCAGGACAGGTAGAGGGTTTATTCCTCCTGGAGAAAGCGGGAGGCTGGAAGTGAATCTGGTGGCTAGGAACTGCCACCAGGTTCAGGCTGAGTATGTCACCCTCCTCATCTTCATGTAAGACAGACACAATACCCGTAAGCAGCACGAGCAAGTCCAAGTGAAAAAGAAGGCTAATTTCAACTACGATTAAAAAGTGTAAGAGAAAAGTAAACACATTTTTGTGGTGCTTCTATCTTGGAAATGTGTTTTTGACTGCTATTAGTTGACATGTACTTTTGAAGGTGAAATTGTGGTTTTTCTGGGCTCTGGCCACGTAATGCAACCATAGTGCATTAGATCTCAGCAAATGAGATGTTATAGGAAGAGAGATGAGGATGGCTGGAACATCATGTGCTTTACCAACTCAAAATGCTTGGTATGAGAAAACAAAGCCACATTCTCTAGCCTTTATTCTTGTTTTCCTTGGCTCTCAGCTTTACGGATCCCTAAAATTAGTGTGTTAAAACTAAAGGAGCTGCAATCTGCAACTGACTGAAGAACTGCAATATCACTCCACTTTGATGAATCCCCCACAGTTATTCTTCCTAAGAGAGCTTTCCTAAATTGGTTGCCAATAACCTGTTTGTCTCTTTCTTCTGTCATCAGAATCTTGCTATAATAAAATAATAGTAATAGAGAAATGAAGTTGAAAAGGTGAGATATTGTTTCAAAATACCTAAATTTGCAGAAATAGCAAGGTCATCCCAGCAGCCTTAATTCTGCCTTCATGAAGCTGCATGCCAAGCACACCCAGAAATCACGAGAAACAGTTACCTGCCTCTTCTTTTACCTTGTAAGAGACCACAGGAGAAAAATGCTGTATTACACAGAAATTCCATTTTCCTCTTCTGCAGAGTTGATATAAACCAAAGCCATTTAATAATATTAGATGTAAGCTAAGGTTAAGAGGTCTTCTGGAATTCAATTTCCACCATCACCACGGAAAATTTCTAATACATATCTATGAGGTCCAGCAGTCTTGTGATTATTATGAAATACCCCAAAGAGTAAATGTTCAAATCTTGTGATATGGGGAGAAGTAAGCCAGAGATACCTTACACAGGGCAATACTAAAACACAAATTGGGGTGCACAGTGTTTGTTGCTCTGTGAAGTACCTTTTTGGTGAAGCCTTGCACAAGAGGAAACACTGATGCAGAGCAGCCTTTGGCAAGATTTAGAGCCCGTGTGTGAGCTCCTACAGAGTCAGCAATAAAGATGGAAATTATTTTTCCTTCTTTTGACTCAAGGATAGACACAACATAAATCAGTCAAGTCACGCAGACTACAACCCTGGTATCTTCCCGAGTCATTTGGGAAATCACGCTTGCCATGCCGTGGAACTGCATTAATGATCTCATGGATAATGCGCCTGTACTGGGAATTTTATCCATGAGAATACCAGAACCAGAACAAATATCCAGGTCAGGAAGTCTAAACTGAGCTCATAAAACTAAGAGCCACTGTATGAGGTGGGGAACAGACAGCTATTATTGTGCTTACACAATTGAATCATTAATATTACCCAAAGATTTCGAAAGGAAGGGACACAAAGGGGAGCACACTGCTGAAGTGATTTGGAATAGATAAAAGGGTGGAGGAAAGCTATAAACCTCCCGGTCTGACCAGAGCAGTTTCAGCAATGGAAGTGTTTATGTCCTTCAGCTCTCACTGGCATTTAGCTCAGGCTGTAACTTGTATTTCATGAAACTTTATCCTTGGTGCTTGCCTCTTTAAGTGCAAAGATTCTTATACAGAGCCTAAAAGATGTTAATTGTCTTTTTAAATTACAGTGACTCAAGGCTCAGTTACATCAGCTCTTTGTGTAACACAATGGTGTTTCCATTGTTCTGCTTTCAGGTTCCTCTTCACCCTCTCCTCTTTGCCGATCAGGAAAACGGAATTTATAAACAAAACTGTACATCTGACAGGGAGAACAAAGTTGTTAACTGACCTGAGAAACCAGATTTGTGCTAACTGCACTGTTTAATCCAGCAATATTAGTGTATTAAAAAAAACCCAAAATACCAAGAAATATTTACGTTTCTCTATTGAAAAAGATATTCAAGGAAAAAGAGAGCATATAGTCACACAGCACAAAACATGCCTGGCAGGAACATGCACCTCAAAGACCCTTCTCCATCAACAGAAGAGGCATTCTCTGTGTCAAATCCATTCAATAAATACAATGGTTTATCATTTCTTCTAGGTTTGTTGCTTCAAACATTATTTCAACTCTACTTAAAATGTTTATCAAGATTTAAGGGAATGAGGAGCTAAGGCACAGTGTTAAGTATGAACAGAGAGAAACTGCAATCCCTCATAGGCTCATGGAGACTCTGAACAAGTTGCTTGCGTGTCCTGGAGTTCAGTAGCTTTTTGTATGGACTGGCTGTGGCCTGCTAACAGCAGCTGCAGGGTGAGCAGCATGTGGCCTGTTCCATGCCCCTTCCCATGAACTTTATGCCACACAGATAAACAGAGGGGGATGGAGACGCTTCCTACTGGGATTACTGCAGACTCCTGCTAGCCTACCTCCAGCTCAGAAGGAAGTGTATCAGAATGAATGAATCAACACTTAGAAACACTCTGCCTACACAGCAAGAAAGAGACTTAGGTGGTGAGTAATGATACTTCTGCACAGGTCAGCTGTCTTTGCAAAGCCAGCCTCAAACAGGGCATGTGATCAATTGTTCAAAAAAAAAAAGTCACATGGGTTTTATTTATTTTCCTCGCAAGATGTCTTGAGAACTAGATATTCTCCTTTTCAGAGAAAATATAGGGGTCATTTCTGCACATCGAGTGCAGTGCTGTGACTGAAAGTGAGTCACAAGAGCAAGCGAGAGGGAAAGCCTTGGTACCCAGACTGAGTAAGGTTTTGCCTTTCCTCTCACAGATAAATGCTGCAATGACTCACGTACATTCAGGATCTTCAAGCTCAAATTAAACAGTCCTGTCTTTGAGGAGACCTAGGAGCAGGTTTGAGTCGTGGCTTCAGCCAAGTAAATTGCAGTATACTTTCCAATGTCAGTGGATGATCTGCCCAAAGGACACCAGATTTCACCGAGATTCATCCCATTTCAACCTGACACCTCAGAATTGGGCCTTGCATTTTGTCTGCTGCCATCATCAATCCCATTGATTCATTCTGCTGATACTTAGAGTGGCTCTCACAGGGAGCAGTAGTCTACAATGAAAAAATCAAAGCAAGGATCTCCAAGCACAAGGAAGTTACAAAGCTGCAAGAGTGATGTGTGACAGGAGGCTACCAGAGAACCAGGACGGGTGGTTCAAATATGTTACTGGGATGTCCCAATCCATGCACTGCAGGAGACCTGGTGACACCCAGCACATGTCCCTCACAGCATGGGGCACAGAGCAGAGATCTGCACGCCAGAAGAGGCAGGGTTGGTTAAGTGCACCTGGCCCAGCACTGCCCCACCCTGCTGGCTGAGGGCCAGAGGGGTGCTGCTGCCCTATCACAGCCTTGCACCCACTCAGGCTGGTTTCTCCTCAGAGCTGAGGCATGCACAGCCAGCTCCAGCCTCTCTGCTGGAGAGATGTGCCCTGGAGATGTGCTTAAAGATGTCTGTGATGCCTTCATGCCTCTCCATGTTCCAAGGGTGCAGCTGTCTCCCATCAGTATATGAAAGCTATGCTGACATTTCATCCTCCCCTCTGGGATCATTTAGGACATCGACCATGAATCCAGAAGAAATGGCTCCTAGTCCCACTTCCACTGTGGACAATACCACTCCACCCCCAAGAGACAGGTGAAAGAGAAATAATCCCTTAGAGTGAGGTTAAAATAGCACCAGCATTAATGTCAAGGGCAAGGCTGAGGAAAACTCAAGGCAAACAGGGATAGCTTTTACAGATTCAAATGCAGATCTTGACAGAGCAACAGATGATCCCTTTCTCATTTATGTCTAGTTGTAAATATTTTATTGGCTCTTCTCTCACTGCTGAGTAGCTGTAATGGCATTTACTTCAGCAAAGGCCTAAGCTGCTGTAAATCAAGTACAGTTTTAGGCTACTCACCATGGTCATGGGCAAACACAAACAAGTTAAGTCCTGTCAGCTTCTGGGCCAAGTCATCATAGCGGCCGCAGTGCTCCCCAGCGCCATGGGCGATAAACACGAGGGCCCTAAATGGAGCATCAATGTATAAATCATTAACGTGGCAATTGACCCGCAAAGGCTTCAGAGCTGCAAGGGAAACCAGCGCGTTGAACTCAGCATTTCAGACATCAGCAAACACCAGGCACGTATGGAACGGCTGAGGGGAGTTTGAACAGAGGGGAAACCATTGTCACCCTGACCCGCCATGGACCTGGCCTTCACCAGGTTGTTGTAGGATGGATTACAGGGAAGTCAGCTGCTCATGGGACAGAGCCACCATGGTCTGCTGCAAGTTAAAGATGCAGGTGGGCATCAGCAGCAGTCCCTGAGCTGGATAACTCCACGGGGGCTTGAGGCTCTACGGTGCTTCTCCAGTGTAAGTGATGCCATCTGTTTCATTTGGGACTGGTATCTCTCTGAGATTCAAATACCAACACTGTCCTTAACTTTATAACTTGAAACACTGTCTGATGCTCCAGAGCACTCAAAGGTGGAATTTCAGCCAAAGAATAGGTCCCCAGCAGAGTCCAGAACTTTTGTTGGAGTTTAGAATTTTATCTTTTGGCCCAATTATGGTAATGTTACCATTCCAGTTTCTACCCAGAACAGCTGCTTCACTTCTGTGAGTAAAGTGACTCTTGCATAGCCACTGTACAGACAGAGATAATAAAAACCCCTAGTCTAATAGACACTTATTTTTGCAAATACTTATCTTTGAATATTCCAGTTTTATGAATAATACTTTTCTTTTCCTGGAATGTCATCAAATTAGAGTGACTGAACTTGAACTTCCCCCTTGTTTTTGCTAGATAAAATTTGTATAGCCTTAGACTAGAACTATAGGAGAAGTAGCAATGAAATTACAGAAGTTCTGCTGGATTTGAAAGGCGACTATTTAAAATCCAGCTTTAGCAACATAAATATAACTTGTTTGTTTAAACTTGTTTGTTTAAAGGGACCCTTTGTCATTGCAACATCAGCAACCACAAAACCATGTGAAGGCTACAAGTTTGACATCTTCAGTACATGAACAGTGAAATATTACAAGAACTGACAACATAAAATTATGATAGCAGTTAATAGCTAGGGAATTCCTCAACTTTATTTTGATTGAAGTTTTGAATACCTTTTTAGACAGTGTTATTCACAGGAATAAACTGCTTAGATCTTAATATATTTAAACTTAAAAAACACGTTGGATGATGTAGAAACTCCTGTTCTAGCTCTTTGATTAGCACCTGCTTCAAAGTATTTACTCAGCTAGACAATTTGAAAGAGCATCCATCCAAACCAGAAGGATTGTACACAGTCCACTGCAAACACAAAAGCAACGAGGCAAAGATGCTCTGGTATCCGTCTAACACCAATTAGCAAGGGTGAGGTTAGGTCATGTACCATATTTAACTTGCTGTGCCTTACAAATCCTCTTTAGTGTCACTGAAGGTTGCAAAACAATCCGTGTGGAGCAGCCATTCCTTCCTTTGTCATCGTCCCTGATCAATTGATTTTTCAAGTTATCAATGCACCGGCAGCCAGACTGATTTTAGGAGTGCAGGATCTATAATTATACCTCCCAATACTGAAGAAATTGAGACATTGCTTATTCAGAGGAGAATATTAACTTCCTTCCTGTGGGCCCATCACCCTGATATCCAACAGACTCAGCCAGGTTAAGTCTCTCTGCCCTATACCTCCTACTACCCTCAAGCTTGACAGCTTCCTTGCTCAGCGTCTTACTTAAGCCTTTTAGAGGACCTATATTGGTTTCTGCTGACTAGACATAGACATTAAGGTGCAACTTGGTTGACTGAATATAGCCCTTCTTTTCTCAGAGAAATAGTATTTGAATTTATGCACCAAATGGCACTAAGTGAATGAAACCTAATGGGAAGCTGGCAGAGAGATCTCTTCCAGGAAATTCTTGGTTCTTCATCCCTGCGACAGCAAAGCCCTTGTTTTGCTTTTATTCACACTGATGCAATACCATGACTTCACCTGTCAGCATCCTTCTAGATGCTAGGAGCACTCATTTTATGTGAAACCAGTGAGAAAAGATAAAAACCCAAAGCTTCAGAGAGGCAAGGTGTTCCTGTGACCTTTCCTTCCGCCTGGAACACAATTGCCAGGCATCACAAAACTGAGCCTTTGCACACCGCAGGGAACAGATCTGGGTTATTATTTGTCTGCAAAATACTGAATAAAACCCCTGAGCCTCTTTGTGCCTTAAGAGCTCTAACAACAGTAGCTGTTGAAAAGACTTAGATACTTCTGTAA
This sequence comes from Dryoscopus gambensis, assembly GCA_013389985.1. Taxonomy (NCBI): domain Eukaryota; kingdom Metazoa; phylum Chordata; class Aves; order Passeriformes; family Malaconotidae; genus Dryoscopus; species Dryoscopus gambensis. The sequence goes on from WEIT01025392.1 coordinate 133,817, forward strand.
GTTTTATCACATCGATAATCATAAACAATGCATTAAATTTGCAATTTGTTACACTGAAACAAAATCAGCCTGTCTTGTTGTTCAATAAAACGTGAGAGTGGCTTTACTGACTAAAAACTAGGTCACATCTACACAGCTCTTTAGCTCCAGCTTTCAGATTTAAGCACAGGGGCCATATATTGAACACAACACCTTGAAAAATTGAAACTAGTACGGGTATCATCTGAACGAGGATTGAAGGATTTGGCTCTTTCCCTTAATTCCCAATTTCCCATAACAAAACAAGTTTAGATTTGGCAAATAATACCTGAAGGCAGTGTAACAAATACATGGTTCAACATATTTTCACTAGCAAGCTGCCAGGAAAATACAACAAATGATTAGATTGACTGACAGCAGTTCTTTCCTCTATGTAAACATTTTTGCAGATATCCCTGCTTTTAAATCACAGTCTTCTCCTTCCTTACCACGATGGCTGAATAATAACAGAATATCAGAGATTGCTTTCAACAGAGTAATTTAAAATTAATACAGATCCCGCAGTGTTTGAGATTTCATAGGACGGCGGTGCCTTTCTGTGCAGTCTCAACGAGAATTTTGTTTAAAAACGTTTGTGTCTTGGCCATGTATCAAACTCGTACTGGGGAGAAATTTCTTCACCTCCAGCTTTTGCAGTTGTGCTACTGAAGTCCTGGGGAGTTCGTATCAGGTAGAAAACATCTCTCACAGCCTGCAAAGCTCTGTGGAAACTGACCTGTGCCTGAATCCCTGCTGATTCCAGTGTCCCTGACCACAGGCAGGGAAAGCTCATGTGTCTTGGGACGCTTCAGCCGGTTTTGGCTGGCGGAACTGTGATTGCTGAACATCTCGAAATAGCACGGCCCTGGCACCTGCTCAGGAAAGCAGCTCCTCGCACCGCAGCAGGACTGCCCCGCGCTCGGCGGGTGTGTCTGCACACAGAGCCAGGTGTGGGCTGGGCGTCAGTGAAAGCCCCGCTCTTGTTCTCACCTAACTCCGCCGCAACAATTACGGGCTGTTACAGGAAACCGCTTTATTGACTGCTGTTTGCGAAAGCAACAGATGGTTTTCGCGGATCCCTGCCCTTCCCATAGCCTTTATCACCTCCTCCTCCTGCCCCCTCCCCGCTGCAGGTTTCTGCCTCCTGGTACTGCACAGCTTGGCAAACAGATGCGGTTGCTTATTACAACAAGAAGGCAGGACGATATTTGTCTTTACTGTTCAAATCAACTACAGGCTGTATTTAGTTCTCTCCCGTGAGGAGCTGATACACACCAGTAACTTGTCCCTGCTCCCGGGTCTCCACTGTGCTAGTGACCCCTGACTGGTATCAGTCCCTCCTAAATTGCAGCTGCAGCCTATTAAGCTTAGTAAAACACAGCAATGCCACACCCTCAGTTAATACAAAGTATCTGCAAACACCCTGTCCTGCATTACGGAGGGTGGGACTTGCGGAGGCCAGGCTGCAACACGGTCAGCGGGCACAAATACACATGAACACTTTGTCTTTCTGTCCTGCCCCTTGGAGAGGTCACCAGCTGATCCAAGCTTTAGCTGTGTGCAACCCTTCCCTATTTCTCAATGTAGCTTCCCATCCACTAATATTTCACATCTTCTGTAGGGACCAGCTTTGCAGGGCAGGGTGGTGCTTTAGGTTGCACTTCTAGCTGGAAAGTTCCAGGTTTAAAGGTTCTCACTTTCTTTTTTGCTGGGCACATGTTGCCCCGTCTGCTGTGCCAAGACAATTGTTCAGAGATGCAATTCCACAGCCAAGTGGAGGAGATCAGTTGTAGGGAAAATAGATTGCAGCACTGGACTTGCACACATGAGCAAGAGCCCCTTTAAAACAAGGCTGTTAGTAGAAAAATAGACTGAAAACACACCCAGAAAGCTGCTGTGCTGTGACACTTTGCAAGCCTGAAACACTGCTCAGGACTTGTGTTCTGCTGGGCATAAGACCCATGTTCTTGCTTTGCTTTCAACAAAAATCACATTGAAACTGAAGTAGACAAAGAAGGTTGCAAGCAGGATGGTGTGACTTTAACACCTTGTGTCCTCTGGGGACAGAGACACTTCTCTGGGACCCTGTACATGCTCTTCTATTGCCTGAAAATAACCCAAAACATTAGGACTGAACCAAGGAACGGAAGACAAACTTCCTATGACTGCATATATGAAAAATGCAATCTTTTCCACCCCATTCAAAAGCCTCCCTCTTCAGAATAATATTTAAGCTCTTGTCTTAACCTCAGGAAACTTTCTTCAACACATGAAAGTCAACAGGACCGTCAAAGTACAGGATGAAAGTTAAAAAAGGATTTATAAATGCTGTCCGGAATAAGGACTGATTTAATCACAGGCAGAAGAGATTTCCTGAATCAAGCCCTCACAACTTAAGCTAATACCATGTTATTCTATGTTAGGCAACTGTGCTTTTCATTTGGTCTTATGGATGTTGTTACCAGAACCAGATCAGCTCTAACAAAGAACATCTGACTTGAACAGTTTTGAATTCCAGACACTAAATTCCTAAAGTAATTTTTAAAAACTAACTGACAGGAAAGCTCTGAGCCAGCTAAGCTGCCAGAAAAATGACTGGCTTAAGTACTACATTCTGTTGTGTTGTTTGAGCTGATTTATCTGTTCCTTTGTAGCTGAACAATTAACCTTTATTTACCAAAAACTGGTGATGTTTTTGGACAAGCAACTGGGTAGTTGCTCACAGACCTTTTAGTGTGTTAAAAACGTTATGTGTGTATTTTGCTTCCAAAGTATATGATAATGGAAAGTGACTGAAAGGTGTACATTCTTGTGCTAGCTGGGTGAATGAGCCTCACTATGAGGATTAGCTATCTATCATATAACAAGATTTGCTGAGGTTTAAGTGTCAATCTAATTTTCTACCCTTGGTATTTGCTTAAAGATTACCATTAGAAAAAAAAATCCAGCTAATAATTTACAAGAACACATAATGAAGAATAATTTTTTTGTTCACTATTTGTGATCTTTTCCTTTTCTCTGGAGGGCTCTTCAGCCCCTTGCTTTGGGTGTAAGACCTGAAGTTTGGGAGGGGGTTGTCTCTCTATCTGCTTTTTGAGTCAGTTTTGCATTCTTTTTTCTGGAGGTGATTTGTGCCCCAAGACAACCCTGAAAAAACTTGGGCCATGGGCAGGGGTTACAAAAAGCTATAGCAATTTCTCTCATGCTATGCATGCTTGTGACCTACACAGCCACGAGTTCAGCCTGGTGGTTCCAGTTAGACAGGAATATTTATGGAGTCAGGTGGGTCCATGCCGTCTTTCTGCCTGTAGGAAATATCTGAGTTATGTCCCTCTGAAGGTGCAAGAGGGAATGACTTTTCTCCCAGTTCCAGCCCATGTTTTCAGAAGGCATTACAGCCAAGAGCTTTGCTTGCTCGCTTGCTCAGGTTCATTAAGAACTGGATTCTTGGCCTCTGCCTTACTGCCCCGTGGCTTTGCCATGTAGGCCCAGGCTCTGGGGAACCTCCTCTTCCTAGCAGCTCTATAGCTATTTTTTCCAGTTCAGGGAAAAAAGCAAATCAGAATGTCAGTAGCCTGGAGCTGAGTCTCTGTCAACCTTCTCTCAAAATCACAGACCATACAGCATTAGCATGGATGCCTCACAGAGCTCTGAATCTGGAGGAGTTTATCTCTGGAGTTTAACTTTGGAAAACCTTTATGCATGACAGAATATGTCAAAGGAACCTGCACTACGCTCACAATACACAATTTCTGCTTGACTTTACAGAGCTCGTGGGGGTTGAAGGTTCTGTACATTTGTGTTTGATGTGGTTTGATCTAGACTAATTGAATCAGTAGCTTTATCCCTGTCCAGATCCTAAATTGGCAATTAAAAAATAAGCCTCTTCAGCAAGCTCTGCTTCCTACCTTTTTTCCTCATTTCCTCAGGCTTGGAAGTTCCCATGCAAGCCCCTCCAAAGAGGGGCTTGTTAATTTCAGCACAATCTCGCTGTCTTACACCATAGAGATTTAGGGCTCAGTCTTAAAATCTGTGCCTGCTGCTGCAAGCAACCCTCTTGCAAAATGTCTGCAAGCCTGGTCTCATCATACATCTCGAAATCACAACTCCTGACAAGAACAGAGTTAGGAGGACATCTCAGAACTGCCATGATGTCCAGAAAGAGTAACATGGCTAAGTTTTCCAACCACCTCAGAAAGTGCAGACACCATAAATCAGCAGAGCAGAGGCAGAACTGGGCAGTACAAATATATTTCATAACAAAAGGTTCAACAGGATCCAGCCAGAGCCAGCACAAAACAATGTGGAGAAACAGTTTGAGCTGATTTATTGTAGCTTTTCAAAAAGCAAGCCCTCACTGAGAATAACTCATGAGTGGTCTAATACAGGGAAAAGAGAGGAAGGAAACTTCAGGTGGGGGTGGGAGAGAAAGAATTATTGGGTCCTTGTAACTGCATAGCTCTGGGTAAATTGCTGAAGAGTTAACATTTAAGATCAGCTGTATTTAGTTTCAAGGAGGCTTTGAAGTAATATTTTAGGGGACGTGAGGTTGAGATCAGAGGTGAAATGCCTGGTGTGTAGCTTAAAACTCGTGGGTTGGATCTTCCCACCCCTTTCTTGGATGAAACTGAGGAGGAGGGGTTCTAGGGTTACATGGACTGCCTCGGGGAGACACTCCTCCACTTTGATATCAGAGATGGGATTTTCTGTGGCAGAACTGACTGCCAGACCTGCTGCTCCGAACCTGCAAGGCAGACAAGATCCTCGGAGGCTTCGGCAGCTCAGGGTTGGATCTGAGCTTTCCTCTTGCTGCTGCCCTTCTACAGAGCACAAGAAGCCATGAAAGAAGGATTATGACTCCTGTTTCCAATGAGACAAGGGGTAGGCATTGCCACACACGCAGGGCAGAGGAAGGGATGATGTGGGGGGAGCCCAGACAGAACTGCCCCAACACCTGACTTGGAAGGAGTGCTGGAACTGGACATCCCAGTCCTGTGCTCTGCTCTGCTTCAGCCCTTGTTCTGTACAAGGAGTATAAGGGAGGTAAAATGGAGGTCATATCTCCCAAGGGGAGCTACAAGGAGAGATGCACAAAGAAGTCAGTGTCTCTCTAAAAAAACTGTGCAAAACATTGCTTTAATAGAAGACATCAGCTGCAAAATTCAAGTCAATCTGAAATCACACCCAAATTTTTTAGATTAGCTTTAGGTTGTGGAGGGAGAATATGCCAAGAAACAAAAGAGTTTCTGGCACAGATCCCCTTGGAAATCAGGAAAAATAAAATACTTCTGGTTAGTTTTATTAAATATTCATTTTCACTTGGAAGCAAAGCCACTGCAGATGAGTGATGGCTGCAGGGCCACCACTCTCAATGGAGAACCAACAGACAGGGAGTAAGAGCAAGAACAGTTTTCACAGACTCTCCCTCCTCTTCACTTGCACTGAATGTTTAATGATTTCCAAAGGGACAAAAATGACTGTTTAGCCAGTCGTGTAGCAGTTTCTTACTGAAATCAAAATGCAGATACTGCCTAGTGAGCCAAAGCCTTGGAAATAGAAAGGCCTGTGTAATGAGGTGGACTGGCCTTCCCAAGCATGAGAAAGCTGCAGATGAAGGGCCAGAAGTTTCTTCTGCACAGTCACTATCGCTTAAACTCAGCACTACTCACTAGTTCAGGACTACACCTGCTCTCTGAACAAAAAAAGAGGTTTTTTTATATAAAAGCGTGTCTCTGTTTCAAAGTAGCTGTGCAAAACCAGTTCCTTTTTACTGAACTCCCTTGCAGTCTTGGCATATTCAGAACATTGGAACCTGTTCCAGTGACAAGTCATTATCGCTGCCGTAAGTTCATAGCCTGACAAATCCGACTCAACCCTGAAAGACCAAGGAGGCTTCCTAGAAAGGAACAAGGTGTGCTTCGTTAAGGGATGAGCTCAAACCATGCAAGAATGCTCCTTACATGGCATCCCAGCCACATTTTGACAGTTTAATCTCACTTTTTGGCATAGCACAGAAGATGGAAATAGACAGCAGTATCCATGTATTGAGGTGAGGAGTTTTAGATACGCCTCTGTAGCTTTCAAATGATGGAAACTATTTTATTTAGTAAAGCCATCCCTCTGGCTAGATCCACACAAGTACGTGGTAATGTTTAAGTCCTGAGGAACACGCTGCTTGCTTGGTTATTTTCAAATATTTATTAAGAAAGGCTTGAGACAAATAATCAAGTGCTGCAGAGAACAATACATCTAAACGTTAAGCAGCATTTGCTGAAGTCCTCTAAGACAAGTCTGCAGAGTTCTTCTGACCTCAATTCTTTTGCAAGGTATTTTTCATGCAGGACGTCACTCTTAGTCTGAACCCAGGTGCACCAGAGGTTCTTCATTGCCAATCCCTCCGCCCAGTCAATGGTTCTGAAAAATGGGCTTTTCCATGGATCAGACTCTAGCCATGGCTCTGATCACCTCCAGTGTCAAGCTGCTCTTTCAGGGAGTCGATGGTACAGACAACTCATGACAAGCAATATGGAAAAAGTTATTACAGGGAGAATTCAGCTCAGCACCCCAGCACCTGTGCAGGGAAGAGGCTGAAAAACTCACACCTGGCACGAGAGGGTCAGAATGTTTCTGAGCTATTTCTTGCAATCAAAACTGTATGGCTGAAGTACTTTGATCAATCATCTGGGGCTTACGTGGGCAAATCTTCATTAGCTGGGAATCACAGAATGGTTTGGGTTGAAAGGGACCTTAAAGATCACCTTGTTCCAACCCCCGTGTCATGGTCAGGTACACCTTCCAGGAAAAGAGCTATGAATAAAGAAGGAACAAGAAAGGAGATGACACTTCACCTGTTCTGTGAAGTCAAGATACCATGTCATTATGGCTTTTTAATAAAGCACAGACTGTGCAGTTCCCAGTTGTATGGCAATGGTTTAAAGAGAGACTGAAATACTTAGACCCGACAGTACTGTTTGTGGCCAGGCAATTCCACCCCTAATGTGGAATTCTTGATTACTTCCTGCACTGAATCAATTGCCCATCCTCACTTTTACCTTCCTGATCCAATTTCGTCAGCAGTCCTCTGTGTTGGCAGAGATCTTAATTGGTTATTCTTAACTAACTGACAAATTCATTATAAGTTCAGATGTCACAGGTAGCATGAGTCTCTAAATTGCCAAGCTTTTATCACGTGATTTTCCAAAATCTAGGATGGAATTATCCCATAAACTTAGAGACAAACTGAAGGATTGATTTCTTAATCATAAGGCGTTTATGTATATTTTAACATACTTTGAGATTAAACACATAAATTTAAAATGAAATCTTGGCACACCCCAGTGCTGCACTTCAGCCTTGCCCAGCTATGAGAGGAATCTTTGCAGCAAGAGGCTTTACAGGCTCTGTCAAAATCAATATCAGCAGCTCCTCCTCTGGGAAATTAGGAATGTCACAGGCAAAGTGTTTGCCAAGGTTTTCAGCATGTTCAAATTAATTCACTATTCCACGTTTGTTGTAGACCTGAGGTAGGAAGGAAAGTTGAATTTAAGCAGTAAAACTTGAGACATGGAATGCTGCTAAGACAGTGATCACTGCAACAGGGGCTTTACAGGCTGAAATGTTTATTCATGTTTTGGACCAAAGTGCATTTTAATCACAGGTGAGGTGCAATGGTTTACCCACAGATGACTTAAGAGTTGGGTACAGACTTCAGTCTACAGCTGCCAAATCCAGATGTGTTATTTCTTGGCTTTACTGAGCTGATCTGGGTGTCCAAAGGCTTTAGCTACTACGGGCTTGGTTCCTAAAATGTTATTTCATTTCTAACACCAAGGCAGCTTCACCTCTGGTAGTGAGGGCTGCCATGCTAACATAAATAAGGAATCTACCTGCCATGAGTTTTAATCACTGCATTGGTGATTTTCTCTCAGAAAGGGCCAGATGTATTAGCTTTAAGCTCCAACTTGAGGTACAACTACTAGAATAAAGATGAGTGGTAACAATAAAAAAAAGAGTGTTTAGTTAGATGAGTCCTTGGCTGCAATCATTTTAGGTACAGGCAAAGAAAGCCAAAGGCATGTGGGATGTCTTTTCTGCAGAGAAGCTTAAAATAGAAAAGGAAATCAATACTCATTTACAGTATCTGGCAGTCACTGAACCAAAACATACATGCACACCTACAGCCGAGCAGAAATAACAACATTTATTTAAACCACAAGCTGTTATTCTGCTGCAGGAATGCTGTGCTTCATGTGCAGCACTTCACCAGAGACTGTACCACATATTTCTGACCATTTTAAAAAAGCCTCAGCAATATCCAGAGCAAATACTTTCAATACCACAGTTATTAGCCCCACCAGCCAGGCCAGCTTCGACTCCTTTGATTCCTGGCAAAGAAAGAGTGAGAGCCGGTGTGGAGAACGTGCTCAGCAGGAAGCAAACCTCTGATGGGCAGAATCCTTAAATGATGCTTCAAAAGAGAAACGTACACCTGTGTGTAAGAACGAGGCAATGTTTCCACTATGTAAAATTACGGGCTTCAAAGGAAGGAATAGTGTTTAACAAATCAGCATTCCCCAAACACTGAAAGGGAAATGAAATGTAAACAAAGTGAATCTGCTGATTGCTTGTTTTTTCCATTCCCCTGCTCTGAGAAATGTGACCAGTAAATAAACAGGATAAATAATAACAGCAGCTGGCTTTTGTACAACACTCCTCATACAGAACACCCAAAATGCTTCACAAAGGGTGCAACCAGGCTGCTTGCAGAGGTCACACGAGGCAGAGATGAATGGCACCTCAAGAGATTCTCTGATCCATTACCCCATCCAAAGCAAGGATCAACCCTTCCTCCCACTGCCACATGAACTGAAGCACAGAGGTAAAAAGCCTTGCCCATGGCAACAGAGCATGCCAGAGGCAAGGATGGACACACAGCATGAGTCAAACCCTGACCCTACAGCAACCAGCAGGAGCTTAACAGCAGAGTTAAGAAGTCACCATGAGTTCCCTGTGCTACAGGCATGGGGCCACAGTGAACCTGGGAAGAAAAAAGCCAATTCAAAAAAAGCTTTCTGTCCTAATGAATTTATGGGCATCTAATAATGTCAGAGAGATGCTCTGTGTATTTTCAGGACAACGTGGGTTGAGATGCTCCATGCCCCTTATTTTGGGAGGGACAGAGGATGACTGAATGCTGATTGCTTGAATGTGTTTTTAATAACATGAGATTATGAATGCTTCTCATAACACAGATTTCAATGGTCCAAATGTTGTAGACTAGCTCTCACACAAAATTGAAAAAATGAAGAAAAAGCTTAACCATTAAGTCAGCTAGATGTTATCTTACAGAAATTGAATTACTTACTGCTTCCTCGTCACTCCTCATGCTTTTCACCCAGCAAATTAAGTCACTGCAGATTTCTGGAATTTGACAGTTGAATTTGAAAGCCCACTGAGATAGTTTTGAAAATAAAAGTAAAAACTATGTTGAAAAATAATAAAAATAAGCTAATCTTATCTGTTGGTGAACCAACTAACCTGCTGACACCTACAGCAAATTAAACCAAATTCTGTTATAAAGAAAGGCCAATGACTTAAGTCTTATTCCCTCACTCTGCAAGCCTCAAACTGGGGCAAGGAAGAAAGAAAACATACAGAGCAAGACATTTATCACAGGTCAGACAGATATCTGAAAAAGATTGGCAATCTTTCTTGCATACCAAATCTATAGTAGTTTGTACATTTTCTCCTTACCCATCTGTACACAACACTGGAGCAAACGATTACTACCCTATTACTGCTGAATGTTTGACTTTAGCCCAGTTGTCAATATTTAGTCCCCTTTTTTTCCCTGTTCTTTCCTTTCAGTGGCTGCTGCTGAGGCAATTTACTTGTGGCAGAGCAGCAGAGAGCAACTAATGCACAGCTTAGTAGATTTTACTTAAAATCTCTCTTCAAATATCAAGCCATCTTCAACCACCAGCTGCTGAAGGAATAACTTACTTTCTCTGGCAACTTTCATCTAGAGACTCCAGACCCAATTTGTATCACTTGACTGGATGACTACATCCAATTTTAGACAAGGAAACAAAAGTACCAAGAAATTGTGAGTCTGACTCTGTAAATCACTGCTCATTGTGTCACTGTGTAATGACTGTCTTGACCGTGTTTTGCCTGTTCTCTGCTCCTCAGTGACTTCTTTTTTCTGTTTTCTAACGCTACATTCTCTAAGTCTAGCGAGTTGCCTTTGCCATCACTCAGTATGGGAGGATTCAGAGGCTTCCATCATCGAGTGCCTGCCAAGCAGAAACGAAAATAGTTCCTGGCTGGAGAGCAAGTGTCTGACAGGGAAGGGTGGGCTCTTTGATGCCAGTGGAAGCACTCATGAAGTTTGGTGTTACTGAGGGTCCTGGGACATTGAAAACTACAAGAAGAATGAATCCCTTCAGACACAAACACACTGCATCTGTCTAGGAGGAACAAACACATTCCCAAGCAGACAAAGACCAAGACCCATCCCCTCTCCTGATGATGGGGATATCCCATAGGAGCATGCTTGGAGGCGGGTAAATCTGATGCAGTGCTGTGGCCATCAGGACAGCTTCCACCAGCTGGTCCCTTCCTGGCCCCAAGGCCACGCCTTGGTACCACTGTCTGGGCAGTGAGTCTGGTCAGCTTGGAGATGCCTTCCTGACACCATCACCCAGTGACTCCCCCGATTCTGGTTGCTTTAGAAGATGTTTATTGTTGGGACTAGCCCAAGGTTGGTATTTGGGATTGCTGTAGCAGTATTCTTCTTTCAGTTAACATAAGTGAAATTTTATTGGTCTGCAAGAGGAAACCCTAGAGGAGATATAATTTTAATGATGTCTAAAAACTTTACTTACCCTAATGTTTGCTAATTTCCTTCCTTCCTATTATGGATAATAAGCCACACTGACACAGCGTCAGAATGTCTGTGCTGTAGAGTGCAGGACAGGGATGGCTGGGTGTAGTTAAGGATATAACTGGGGTGGGATGAGGTAAGGGACCTGCCTGAGCATATCTTTAGGAATCTCATGGGCAAGATGCAATACTATCTCCTTGGATACCTGGAATAATCAGCCATTTGCCATCAGGGTTGTGTCACACCTCTTGGAAGGGACAATAGGAAGTTTCAAACACTGATGGCTTTCATTCAAGTGGGAACACATTAGGACAATGACACGCCTGAACCTAGGGAAGGCAGCTCAGCCAAATATGTCTGCAGGGACAGCTCTTAAAACAATGCAATTTCCACAGAAGAACAAAGAGATCAGATGTTCACCCTGGCTCAAAAAAGGACAAAGTCACAGCAGTCTGAAGGGAACTTGCAAGGCCAACTCCTCTGCTACGGACATCTAGAAAAAATACCCTCTTCCAGCCAGAGCAATTGTACCAGCCAACTCTTGTTGTAGATGTAGTCACAGTGATCTAAAAGAGCTGCTGTGTGTTCCCAAAGGATGTTCCAAGAGTGCTGGAGAAACTGAAGCAAGGAACGGTGTGCAGCTCTTTTATTATTTCCACTAAACCCACACGTTCCTAACAGCAGTGAAGTAAAGTGCTCTTGCATGTGGAACCCTGATAAGATCATTGAGTTGTCTGCTTCAGCTGTTGTGTCACCACCAACAAATAGTTGGTTCAGAGCGTTCCCAGTTCAATGAGCTGAAGAAGGGGTCAGTGCAGAGTGTGCCCAGGATAGACATACTTGGAGGGACCAGTAGATCTCTAAATGCTGAGTGACCAACTTGGGCATCCATCAGAGTCATGGCACAAAGCTAGTACTGACCATCACACTTGTACTCCAGTTAAAAGCAAATGAACCGTTTGTTTTACAGATGCCAGGTTTGCTTATCCTTCAGTGTCTGACAGAATAAAAAGCAGAAAAATTATTTTTACAACATTATTTCTAGACCATTTTTCTTCTTTTGTCCTGTTTCTAGCTCTAGTTCTTACATTCACCATGCTGGAAAGCATTGTTTCCAATTCATCAGGTGGACACAAAACCAACACTGATTTTGCTTTTTTTTGCTGGTCTCAGGATCAGGAAAAAATATTGCTGCTTTGAGACTCACAACAGGGAACTCCAAAAGTCATCTTGTTCCCAGACATTGATGTCACAAAGTTGTGCACCTGTGCTCAGGAGCAGATCCTAACAGGACAATGAGAAAAAGGGACAGTTTAATTACTATTGTTATTCCATTTGCTATTCATCTTTTTCCTGGGGTTCTGTGGAAGAAAAGGCAGATTTGCTTGTGTCAGAAATTCCTGTGGAGACTGAAAAAAATTATCCTACTGAAAAAGCCTGTTGGAAGTATCTGCAGCAAGAACCAAAGCTGCTCCCCTGTCTGTCAGAGTCCCTCTTACATGAAGCTGGTTTGCTAATTTGTCCATCCTCTGGAACCGAATAAAGAATCAAAAAAGGATGCCCCCATTCACAGTGAATAAGACAGTCACATGGAGCAAAGATAACAGAGGCATTAAAGGAACACATACACAGCTGATGAAAAGAAGGGAGGCTTTAGAAACTCAGGCAATAGCAACACAGCAAGCAAAGCCTGGAATGTTGATTCGACAATGATCATTGTTATTTCCCTTTGCAGTGTGTGTGATGGGATCAGAAAAACAGAGGGAGCTGAATTCATCCTATGGCAAACTGTGCTGACATAAGTCACTTTGCATCCTACAGATCTGGCTTTAATTTCAAGTTGACCTCATTAGTACAAACAAAGTGTTCTTCAAGAGGGACACTGAATTAGAGACTGCTTTAAGTATTTCTAGAGACTAACACAATACACTATAATTGAAGACATTATAATCAGTGACTTGATTTCTTTTGCTTTGACTTCACTTTGGTTTATTTATTTATTTATTCATTCTTTTTGGAAAGGTCTGCAAGTCAAATTCAATTTTATCATCTGCTCATGCTGGGAGCTGTGCTGTTCTTCTGGAAATGGCATGGATGTGCTGGTAATGAGATGCCAAAACCATCAAGCAATATTTACAATTTAAGGGTCAGCTCAAATATAAAAGTGGTTTGTATTTCTGCACTACAGGCACATCTGCAAAGTCTTTGGGGAACAGAGAAATCTGTTTTCTCCTTATTGGCTCGGCCTTTCATTACTAACAAGTCAGAAAGAATGGCAGGCATTCTTCAAAAAGCAAAAGAAATGTAAAAAGTAAATAGAAAAGTAGGTGCTTTTTGTTTGTTTAATTTTGTGTTTTTAATCACGTCTCAGGTGTAGAACTGAAAGAACTCTTACAAAGGCACTGTTTACTCAGACAATTGCAACTCTGTTTACTTAAACTGCGGTCATGATGTCTAAAGTTGGGCCAACCCATTCCAGTGCACGTTAACAATGGCCCAGGAAGGCCTCTGTGACCCACAGGCAGAGAACCACTGTGGATCCTGGCAATCCTCTTAAGTCTAGCTAGAGGCCACTCTGTGAGAGACACTCAAGCACCACGCTAACGAGCCAGGAAACAATTTCTCTTTGGTGGCTGAGGAAGGTCAGATTCATGGATGTCTGGAACTCACATTCTCAAGTGCATCCTCTAGCTACAAGTGTCTGAAGCGCCCAGTTTAAAGTGACTGATCTACCAGGAGAGACTCGGACGTCACTCTGTCTGAAGTCATAGCTGCAGCTATGAGCACCTTCGAAAAAATTACTCTGAGTCACTAAATCTCACAGGGTTTACTTGAGGTCAAGAAGAGGGGCTAAAAGTGCCCCAGAAGAAACTATTCGTGCTTATCAGGGCGGTGACAAGAACGGAGGAAGCATCCAGAAAAGGCTACAGGCATACAGACCAGAGAGGAAGAAGGTCACCTCTGAAGTTCCCCAGGCCTTTTAGGGGCCTCAAAGGAAATGTCTTGACTTCTCCTCCCAACTTTCCTTCCCGTTCCTCATCAATGTCTATTCTTAGCAGCTTTGTCTGAGAGCTGTGAATAGAACATGGTTTCTTAATTCCTCACCTCTGTTACCTCATATTTTGACTCAGAGTGCTCAGGGTGGTGGCAGAGGTTTAAGCCTTGCATGGAGCTGTTGTTTATGTTTACACAATGACTGCTTTCCCATTAAGTAGGGTTCCTCTGGCAAATGCAAAGTCCTGTTTGGTTCAAATGATTTAATTCCTCCAAACAACATTACATAGTCCTGAAAATACCATGCCTTTCCCAGATCTTAAGTGTTGCACTCAGCAGTAAGCACTTGGTGCCAGAGTTACCCATTTTCATGCTCCACAAATCCTGCTGTTGGCACAAAACATGAAAACGACACCAGAACATACTGCTTTTTCTTCCCTGCTGCATTCAGCAAGACCACTTAATTACACTTTAAGATGGAACTGGCTCAACAAGTTGGGCAGCTTGCAGGGCTGCTGGCCGGGGAAGCTGCACCTGCACCGCTGCCAGCAGGCAGCAAGAGAAGACAACACCCAGGCCCCAGCTCTGCTGTTGGGAGTGACTTCCCACCCAAAAAACAAGTGGAAAACACTGCCTTTCTTTTTCCTTAGTCCCATTACTCCTTACTCCATCTACCCTATCTAATCATTATGACATCTGAGTGCCTTTGTGTGTCAGCTTCCTGTGAAGTAATCACCTAAATCCCCCTCTGAAACAAAGCGGACCCTGCTGAGGAACTCACAATAGGTGCCTTTCACTGGCAGGACAACCTTGGCCTCGGTGGCACTTATAACAAAGCTTCCATATGTGCACCAGTACAGGCTGATCAGTCAGATCAACACCACACAGGATCAGAGCCTGGGTATTTGTGAGCATGAAGCAAAAAAGCCTCGCAAAATTTCCCCATCTTCCTGAAAAAATAGTGGTTGGTGGGGTTTTTTTAAACATGCTATAGAACATTAATCTGCCCCAACCCTCAATCCACGTTTATGAGCCTGTTCAAGGAGATAAAACAGAAGCACCAGCTCCAAGGGGTTCTGTCTGTCAGTTGTCCCCACTTTCAGAGATTGCCTGGCCATTGTCTGCTCTTCAACCCCAGGCTAGGGCTACTTTTTAATTTTTCCTTTGGCAGACATCCTGGGTTTTCTCCCTCCCTGGGGGAGGGATCAAGGGCAGTAAGTTCTATTCTAATAGAAGACAAGTCAGTGATAACCTTTGGGCATCTGCAGTGAAGAGGTATTTCTATAGCTCTAGCTGGGATTAGACACATAATGGATCAATGAAAGATCCCACTGTTTGGCGGTTATAGCATCATTCATTAGTGTTAAGATTCGAACTTGAATCAACAATTGAGTTAAAAGATTGAAAGAATTGCTTTCACTATTTGAAATAAATTGTAATAGGCCTGTAAAAGTCCCCTGAGGTGTCTCTCTTTCTCTCCCTATACTTATATGTAGAGATCAGTTTTGCTGAATGTTTAAAATTAGATTAAAGTTGCTGAGCTTCTACATAGGAAGAAGAAAAAGCAAAGCTTCTTATGGAAAGTGAAAGGGGGCAAAATAATGTATTTTTGGTTTGCCTATTAAAGCACTTCAAGAGCATTCTTGAGTGCAGGATCCAGGCACTGACTTGTTATTCAGTCACTTACCATCTCTCTCATACATAACAATTCATGAAGAGCTAA
This sequence comes from Dryoscopus gambensis, assembly GCA_013389985.1. Taxonomy (NCBI): domain Eukaryota; kingdom Metazoa; phylum Chordata; class Aves; order Passeriformes; family Malaconotidae; genus Dryoscopus; species Dryoscopus gambensis. The sequence goes on from WEIT01025392.1 coordinate 149,437, forward strand.
TAATAAACAATACGCCCCCTCCTTAAACACAAACATGCAAACACACATACTCAGGAGCTCCTTGTAAATGAGCAACACTGATCCCATCCACTTTTCTTGTCACAAAACTAGGGCAAGTTCACTCTTAATTAACTGCTTGGTGCAGAGACCACTAAAAAAAATTAACTACGCAGAGGATTTAGACATCAAGATTTCACTCTCAGCTCCTTACCATTTCTGGAACAAAGACCCATCCACCCACTATTAATTTGGTAAGAAATTAAACATAATAAAAAAGCAGTTCCACAACTGGGTGATGAATGTTATGGGTAGTTAATGATTAATTACCATTATAACATGAAACTGCCTGGTTTCACTGCAGAACCTTGATTTCATAGCATTATTTTTCTGTAAAGGCAATCTTCAGGTTGGTGCAAAGACTATGCCGTGCGTCAGTGCCAAAAACTTTCCTTCTTGTTTCTGAGAGGCAGCGAGTAGAAGCAACTATAAAATGCTCTGTAGACCAGGAAATCTTGAGCCAGACCTGTGTCCTACAGCCCAACCAGTGCAGTGGAGCTATGGTGGGGTGGCTGCACTGTCCTCCCCTCTGGGGACAGTGTGTTTTGGTGTTTGCCCACCCTCAATATTACCTGAGTGCTAGCCCACTCCTAAGTTATTCCCATTCTCCCTGAGTTTTGTAAGCATAAACCCCAAGGCCAGCTAACCTGGACCTGTCTCCCTCTCTCAGAGCAGTTGCAGGCTGGTTTGGGCAGAGGATGATGTCTAACCTGTTGGGTTGTCAGGATAAAGTTTAACTCCCTACAACAGACTGAACAACTTTTTCCTGTGACTGTTTTCTAGCAGTATAAAATCAACACAGTTCTTCCTGTTGGCTTGCAGAAGAAGAAAACAATTAAACAATATCCAGCTTTTTCTGAAGTAGGTACCTACATAACTAGTGGCAGCACAAATACATGCCAAGCCAGCAGATACTGGAAGAAGAAAGATCATAACTATGGGAGCAACAGCAGATGATAATCATCACAGAAAGCTATTACGGTAAAGAGATTATTTAAATGATGACAAAAACATTAAAAAATTTCTCTACCTGATTCTTTGTCTGTGTTTATTACACGGGTCAGTTTTGAAATTGCATTTGCCAGTGAGAGAGCTCCCTGAATCATTTACTAAGTATAAATAATTTAAAACCAGTCAAAAAGCAATGCAGTCAAGCATTCTGCCTGTTGCCCTGAGATTTCAGCTACTGCTGCTGAAACTGAACCCAGGTGCTGATGTTAAGTTTGTTGACACTGAGAAAATCAGAAAGAGTGAACGTCCCAAAGCCTGTATGCCTTTGCACCCTGACTGCCTGTGCTATTAGTTTGGGGATAGTTGTTTATTGCTGATAGGCATCAGCCACCTGCCAGAGCCACTTTGTAGAGTACTGAACTGCCAACCAAGCCAGCTGTGCAAGGAATGACAGTAACTCTGTGTTTTATAACTGCAAGGGTGACTCGAGCAAGTAGAGGTTTGGGGAATGCAATCGTTACAAGTAGGGGCTCTCTCAGGTGAGAGAAAGCTCTCTTAGGGGCTCTATAAAGTTCCATGTACACAGCCTTGTAACGCCAGTCAAGCTATAAATAATAATTACATTAACAGAGTCGTATTTACTGATAGTAAAAGGGACATTTGCTTCAAAGTGCTCACCTGGGAGATGCTGCTGGCTTCCAATACCTGCAGAAGAGATGCTGCCCATCAGCATTGATGATATGGGGCAGATCCTTGTATGGGATGTTTTGAGGACTCCGCTTTGGCGAACTTTCCTCTGGCATTCTGGAAGAATGACCTGAAAAGTGTTAGAAGAAACAAGATACACTTTAAAACAGATGAAGACAAGATAAAAGCTGACAGGCTTGGCAGCCACAGAAACTCAAGAAAGTCAATCAGTAAGGCAAGTACCACTGATGGGAGGCTGCTTCCAAAATCCCAGCCAAAGACTCCCCAAAATCACTGCTTTAAAACAGAAATGTAGCAATTTTTTTTGTTCAGAAAAGGCTCACATTTGGGGGTAGAGCACTGAGGGTAGGGGTAGGAAGAGGAAGGGAAGATCAACCCACCATCAGTACTTCATTTACAGCTTTCTATTCCACACTTCTCCCATCTGTGTTTATTTTGCATCATTTTGTGAAACGGATCCTAAAGGGAATATTTTAACTGCAATCAAGAGCAAATTGTGCAGCAGTCGCTACAGATACGAAAAGACAGCTGCATAAAAGATTAATATCTGGCTGAACATCTCCAAAGAACAGCGGAGGGTACACAGCAGAGGTATCTGCCACCGTGTCATCATTAAGATCTTCTCTGACATCTCAGACAGGAAGGTGGCGGCGGTGGGGAGCGAAACATTTCCAGGAAAATTTGCCACAAACCTGTTTTCATCCTGTGCAAGGGTTTGCATTCTAGTGAGGAGCCGGCATCGCAAGTCAAACGCAAGCAGATGAGGCTTTTTGCATCTCGCTGCGGAGCCGCGTTCACACCCCGGCAGCCCCGCGGTC